>VUQG01045975.1:0-19023 GCA_015106755.1 Etia nguti
TTCACTTCAGCAGCATCAGGTAATGTTCATATGTTGATTAATGGTTTTCTTTCGTTTTTGTTCTACTGCAGAATATTTTTAAGGTTATCTGCTACAAAAAGCCAGGCCAGGATAATCTCCTTCATGTTTTTCTGTGTTTTATCCTCAGCTACTCTGACACAAAGGCATCTGCTGTGATGCTTACACCTTTGATAAAGTCTTGCAAGTGTCAGTTTTCTTTTTATAGATATAAAAATATGGATATGTACTGATAAGTGATCAAAATTATAATATTTTTGACTGTCTGAGGCAAAATTTCCCCGATTCAAATCGAATCGAATCGTGGATCGAATCGAATCGGGACCTTGTGAATCGGAATCGAATCGATTCTAGAAATCAGTGACGATACCCAGCCCTATCTCTGATACCTTCAAAGTATGAATTGTGTTATTTTTCTCTTTGTGTGTCTTGGAAGTTTGTGTGGTTAACTCTATATGACTTTATTTACATCAAACCAAAGTAAATGTGAGCGTATGCCAAGCTAAGTAGCAAGAGCCTGGTCTTCAACATGTAATAAAAGCAGAAATAAGCTAATTAGTAGCATTGTAGCCTCCATGTCTACCTGTACATGTTTCTACAGTGAAGTCGTGGTGGTGATATTCGTGAAGTGCTTCTCCCCCCCTTTTTAAAAAAATGTATTTGTTGATTATGTGTTCATAACATGTGTGTCTTCTTTAAGATTGAGTTTCATGACAGTTTGTGGGAATCGGCTAATTTCCAGCATTCTCAGCTGTGACCGGGTAGTTAGCTTCATGTATTTTCAGTAATGAGCCAGTCCATTTCACAATGGACAAGGTGCGCACAACTGCACAGGCAAATATGCGAGCTCACAGCAACAGGCTAACTGTTGTTAGCATAGAAGCTCTCCACTGTGACTGGAGAGACAAAGTTTGCCAAAGCGAACAGTGGCGGGAACAACACAAAAATGTTTGCAACAACAGTCCGAACTGAACTCTTAAATTACCCTCACCTACCTGAACATGGACATTTTAAAGAAGCTAATAAAAAGAAAATGGCTAAATATAAAGCTATAGCGCTCAGAAGCAGCCACAAGCCAGCAGGCTGAGTATGAATCAAAGCAGTCTGAGGAAAATTATGGAGATGAGTGAAAAAGAGAAATGATCAGTGTTATATTATCTAGTAGAGTTATAAGTTATACTGAAAAATGTTGTAAGTTTACCTAATTATATATTATTATCGTTATTATAATCTATTATTTCAGTAGTTAAAGTCAGTGGAGGTCGTGTAACTTACTGCAGTTTGGGGGAATTGTAATGTTGAATGATTTCTTTTGTTATAAAAACAATACTTTGCATTAAAAAGTAGCTTTTTTGTATATGCTGTGTATGTTATAGTTCTAAAGAAAATTTTTATTGGCAGGTCACACTTATAAACAAAACTGTAAATAGTTTACATTGTTAACTGGCCATTACGTGGCAATGCATCAAACAAGTGGTGCAAGAAATGGCTTTCTCGTAATAATACTTATGTAACACGATGCATGCATTATTTTTTCGAGTAATTATCCCAACACTGACCGTATATGTCAGATGTGTAAGGAAATTTCTAAACATGGTAACTTTTGAACAGCTGGGCAATGAGAGATAGTGTTGAGTCCTGTTTCCCTGGTCAGAAATTTAAACCAGCAACCTTCAGGCAACAAGCCCATTGTTCTCTCCTTCAGGTTACTTCTGCCCTCATTTAATGACCCAGTGCTATTTGTAGCTCTGTTCATACCCACTGTCAGCCACAGTTAATGGGAATATATTGGCCTGGGGATGATGAGGGCATATAAAGGAGATAGCGAGATAGGAGACAGAGGATAAGGTGGTGTGGGAAGGGCAGACCTGACTCAGCTGAACGGACCAACAGTGACACAGACTCCATCGACTGGGTCAAGAATCTCCACCTCCACCCAAACAATGCAGTCGGAGCCTATTAATTCACAAAAGCAAACGAGGAAAGCGCCATATGACTCACAAATGATCATAATATGTAAATTGATCTCAAGTAATTATGGTAGGCCAAAGGAGGGCAGCATTTTAAACCAGTTTTACTTTAGTTACTAACATTAGCTCAGTACGGCATTCCCCCCAGCTCATGATAATAATAATGACAATAAATAATTCCTCCCCATTAGATTCACAAACTTTCTTCCTCAGGCAATTCTAAAACAGGTAACAGACTCAGCTGTTAATCCGTTAAACGTTAGGAAGAGGTGCTTACATACATATTCATGCATATAAATGCACTCCTGCACCCCAACCTGACAGCGGAGCTTATTAAATTCAGTTCTTTAAAGGCGTCATGACATTCAGGAGTCTAAATTCTGTCCTAACCTTGTTAGCTTGCGTAAATAACAAGGATGTTAGGGAATCCTAACGCTGCGCTCCTCGTCAGAACAGGCAAAATGAAGATATTTTTTGACATTTTCACTCGGGACAATAAGTCAAACCCTAAGAGGGAGGGTGTAGCTGCACCCATGAAAATCAGCCAGCAAATACAAATAATAAAAGCAATACTGGTTCCTCTCACTAGAGTAGAAATGGTGCTGAAATGGTAATGTTCTGATAATATAATAATATTACAAAATGTTATCAACAGCTGAAACACAACACAAATGAAGAACCAAGCACTCATCCAGAAACTGAACTTCACAGACTCTCCTCTCGCTCCTGAAGATGAGGTCACTGAGTTTCAAGGAGCTGTATGAGTCACACATGCTTAAACTTAATGGAAGACATTAAAGAGAGACTGTGTGTCCCACTAGTTTGTTTTGTGTAAGCCATGTTATCAGGCAGCGCACACAAAGACCCTGATTCTGAACCTAATAAACCATAATAACATGCTTTGTAATGAGGAGGAACTTCCTGAGGGCACTTCATAAATTATGCAAATCTGCAGGCCAATAAAGCCCCAAAGTTTAATTGAGATAGTGTGAGGTCAAGAGCAACTAGGGAAGTTTGCGCCCCCCATTTCACTTTGATCCCCCAGATACCACAGTTGAGCTTCTTCACTGGCTCTAAAGCAACTAATGATAAAGATATTGCGGTTAAATTTGATGACATGTGCTGGGGTGAGTCCAAAGAAAAGCGCTTTACACAAATAAATCTGTACATGCAAGGCTGGAGGAACTGCTCAGAGCGAAGTAATTACATTCAGCGAGACTTCTGCCTCATTCTTTTGCTCCACAAGGTCAAAAGGCTTTGCAAAGCCTACAGGGGATCTTCAGATTGCAATTGTACACTTCCAAATCTCCGCATTCATCAGGGCACTGAAATCCAAACTGAGTCAATGAGTATCTGAGTAGTCCCCCCCCAACTGGAAAATACAAGCAGTGGTTTATTTCGCCATACACTTTGCACGGACTGTGGCTTTTAGGAACTCTTAGGTTGAGCCAGTGTTCAAAAGCATTTATGTAACTACAAATAAGAAGTGAGAGAAAACCTTGAGGGCATACTGGTGTATTAGGAGGTTTTCAAATTAGAGGTCTTTAAATTAGACTTATAATTTGCATATTGAGAACAATCGCAATCTGGTTATTTTGTGTTGGACTCACTGTTATCTCTGATCACATGACACATTATTTCTTTTTTTCTTCATCACTGAGGCAGAGTATTTATGTCAGTCATTCAGGTTAGGTTATTTGGTGAAACACCTTTTTTTTTTTGCTACTCTTGGGTCTGTTTGGATCAGCTGCATTTGCACTATATTCTGCAGTAGCTTCCTGGTAGTTTAACTTCACCTGTGCTTATCCTACTACTGCTTTGGGGGCTTGCCTGCCTCCCCGACGGTAAGTGAAAGCAGCTCAGAATACTTTTACAACGTAACTGCTCAGCAGCTTTGAAAGTAAATGTGCTATAGTTCAGCTTCTTTCAGTGCGAAGCCAGTGGTTTACAAAGCTATGCTTTTAGTGAAACACTGTCCAACACAGAGTGTGATGGTCCTTGTGTGCCTTTTAGAGCAGGTTTTAAAATAAGATTAGGTTAGTCTATATTCCTAGAGGTGCAGCTCTGACTGTTTAGGACTGAGGAAAGGTTTTTTTTCTATATGCATTCATTGCTACAGTGGTAGCCTACAACGTGGCACCACCTTCCACAGTGCTGCAATGGGTACTAATAGTTAATCAATATTTCTTACTGACAATAACAAACTACAGAAGGTCACCAGGTTTGTGATTTAAAAACATATTTGGTGACATTGTGACAAAAACATCTAAATCACGTTGAGGTAGTTCTTGCTATTGTAATCCCCAGAGACACATGTTTTCTTAAAAATCCCTTTTGTGCAGGCTTTGTGAACTCTGTCTGAACTTCTATGCACCTCTAACATACAGAGCGCCTTTCATTCTTTTTTTTCTTTTTTTTGCAGTGAGGCATCCTCAGGCATCCTTGCTTTGTTGGGATCAATAAAAAAAGGAAAAAGAGGCTCCCAATGAAGCCCTCGCTTTGAAAATGCCAAATCAAGACACATCTGCAATCATGGTATCTACAAATGAAATACAATAGTTGTCCCAGTAGCTCAAGAATCATTACAGTTTGTAATTTGCAGACTATAATTGCATTTTGCAGGGGGGCTTTGCTTTCATTACTCCTGTTAAAGCCACATTTGACATGCCTGTGAAACAGAAAGGGATTTGTACAACTTCACAATGAAAAGGATATTAACTATTCAGTGGATTTGATGGCTGTTACGCTATAATGAGCCCAATTTTAGTAGGCAAATTGACAGCAGAAGCATTACATTTGTCCCAGTCCGGTGTCATTCCTACAGCCAATTCACAGGACATCTGTAACACAGTGTTGCATAATGTGACACCTTGTTGAGCACTGAATTATCTTACTAAGAATCTCACAAGCAGCATTACTGATTCTGTTTTCATAAGATATTCAGCTGCGCTTACCCACATTTTTAAAATATAATCAGCTGTTTATTTATTGAGACTTACAAACAAATAAATAAACAAATGGCAAGCAGTCCTACCTTCAGGGTCCACTTGAATTCAGCCTAATTGTAGTTTACATTAAAGCTGATCTAGGAAACAGGATATCTCTGACAGATATCCACAGCAACGACCTCTCAGCAAAATTCCCTGCTGCTGAGTCTGAAAAACGCTGACTTACAGTACATTTAACTGTTATTTAGCATGGTAGGTTGACTCAGAACACATTCTAATTTACAACATTATGGCCTAAGGGAGAAACACGTTTACAGACACATACTCACAGATGCGGGCTGTGTAGCACGATAGAAGCATTCTAATGTTAGTGGCCAAGCAAGAACTCAGTTTAGTGTCGTTTCAGGGCTTTATGAAACAAAACAAGTGTTAATGAGTAACCAATCAATATTATTTGTTTGATATTTTCCTTTCCTTTCTTTGAGTTAAAGAAAAACTCACATTTACTCATGTGTGTAAGACCACAGTTTGATGTCAAACTTTTTCCTTCTTTACCTGAACCACAGTCTTTGTCTCAGAGCATAAAACATTTATTGCAGCCAGAGCCTTGATTTTTTAAAAACTATTATCACTTCTAGGTAAAGAAGTGCCTTCTCAGACATCATTTTGTAGTTTCTTCAGTTGGACAATCTCCATTTTGCAGTGCAGGCTTCTGTCTTAGAAGGACTTCACGGCTTACTCCACTGTACCTTGAGGTAAACGTGTTTCCTCACACAGAAAAATGGGGCGCGGCAGTATGCAGACTGCAGATGACGAGCAAAAGCATGCCGAATATTCTGATTGACCAACATGTGCACAATGTTGACTACAGAAATGTGTCATGTGCGCAGTTATTGGCTGATATTTTTACAATGGCACTTCTTTTTGTGAAAAATGTGGATGTTGTGATTCAAAAGCATTAACTAAGACTTACAAATGTTTACAATGTGTAATTTGGAGAATTCACAAATGGGTGCACACACAAATGCAAAGTAATGTGAAGACATGTTTTGTTTTGTTTTTAAACAAACTTACATGTTAAAACCAGAAATAGTCATCGTTTACAGGCAACTTTTTAAGTTTGGTATTTCAGTATCAGAACTGATCTCTTGTATTTTTGCTTTGTATTTAGCTGACGGCAGAAAGCTGTTAACCTGGTGATGAATTCAGATGACAAAATGCTGATAGTTCAGGAACAGCAGGCACTCTCTTAATAAGACGGTCTCAAAACTGTACTGCTGAGTAAAATTTGAGAAAGATGAGCACTGATACCAACTGTTTATTAGTCATCAGGCAAACATTAATGTTAATCTGTTGATACCAGAGAATTGTAAAATGGCAAGTGTCAAATTACCTGGATTATATCTATATGTCTTCGAATGGTTGATACTGTGTACGATTTATTTGAATTTTATTGAATTTTATCTTTATTTTATTTTATTTTTTTTATTTTTCATTTACTTTTGCATGTGTGTTGTTGCTGCTTGTGTTTAATTGAGTAATTTTTCTAACTGTGAGACACTTGCTGCTTCCTATCTTGGCCAGGTCTCCCTTGAAAAAGAGGTTTTTAATCTCAATGGGATCTTCCTGGTTAAATAAAGGTTAAATAAATAAAAAAATATTCAGAGTGGACAAGAGATTATTTAGCATATACTCGCTTCACAGGGTGAGCCACAGGGGATGTATGACCATGGTTTTCTTTCATCTGCACGCTCTGTTTTCCAAACAGAAGAATGGCCACCATACATTTAAATCATATATTAAACTTCATATGCTACTCTATCGTCTATATACACTGAATTTGAAATAACAAAGGAATGTTCTGGAAGCTCAGATGTCCCAGTTTTCAACTAGCAGTTGAACACCGGTTACATTTGTGGAGCTTTGTGAAGAGTCTCAAAACTCCACGTGTACATGTGATGTGAACTGTGCATTTCAGGCAATTTATGCACCTTTAATCATATTTCTGTAAGTGAGGAAAAAACTTTTTAGACATTTGTACATAAAGGAAGCTTTGCGAAAGTGAAAATGATTAAATTTGTGAAGTTAAATGTAAAAATCAGTGTGTAAATGATTATTGTTCATGACAAGATCCTGTCATGGAAATCACTGCATGGCCTTCAAGTACACTTCCAGTCAACACAGTTTGGCATGCCATCCACATATGCAAGTTAAGCTCTGTCATGCAAAGAAAAACTAATGTGTGAATCTGGAAAATGCCATCGATGGACTAAGTGGAAAACAGAAAAATCAAAAATGTCATGAAACAAAAAATACAATAAAGAAGACCCATGAATGTTGAGCAGCTGTAACATAGAAAAACGGGACAACATTGCTCCCTCAAAAGTCCGGCAGGGATTGGATTGGGTTTGCATATTAGTGCAGATGCACGATATAACTCTGCCAAACAATGCAGAGGAGCATGTGAGGTTTTAATCATAACAGCTCATCCATGTTTCCTCCTTGTACAAACTGTAAAGTCAAGAATTTTCTTGGAAATATTCTCTCAATTAAAACCGCTTAAAGTAGGAAAACACAATGAAAGTGCTTTCTTACTACAAGCCTCATTCACCCACTCATACAAGTGTGTGTTTTTTTCTTTTCTACGCTAAACACTTTAACCTAACATTAACACACTCACTGTGATGGACACATTGGGGGCAACTCTGGGTTTCAGTATCAAACCACAGACTTTCTGATTAGCAGACTATCCGTTCTTTCTCCTGAGTCACAGTTCTCCTCAAGCCACTGAGTCAGATTGGGCGTAGGCATTTAGAGCAACAGACTTCTTTCTTTTACTATGTACAGATCCCCTATAGCACTATGGACATATTACATATAAATGAGTGAGTGTAACTTTTTCCCCCAAAATATATAAAACTTTTTGAACCAGTTTTTTGTCTTTTCTTTTGTTAAACTGACACTACAGTATGTCAGAAAATGTCATGATATGAGACATTTTTGATCAGATTCCCGCTTTGACATGCCGTCTTGCATCATCAGATGCTTACCCTCTGTTACCTGTAACATCTTCCATTACTTCCTGTGCATAGGAGACAAAGATTCATGGAAATGTTTTGCTGGCAAACCAAAAAGCCTGACTGTTCTCAGATACATTAGACACCTCATTAGGCACAAACAGCCGTGGGTTGCCTCAGCTTCACAAATGCTGCAGAGGCAAATTCATACATTTATGACAGTAAACAAGAATGTTTGCGTCCCACTATTGTTCTTGAAAAATATTACTACTGGATTAGGTACACTCCTACTTCTTCACAGCTTCGACCAAGCCAGCATTATGCTAGGTCAACAAAGTGATTTAAATACTTGTCACTGATGCTACGATGCATTAGGTTGTTGGATGGGTGCCAGTGGAATTACACACATGTATAAGTTAAGCAAAGCTTAATGTAATGGAAAAGCAGACTTAGACATACTGTAAAGTGGCCATTTTATAAAAATGCTTAGAACACAACTACAGTTTTATTGGAATTTATGTTTTATTACCTTCATCAAAGAGGTAATGTTTTTGTTTATTGTTTGTGTGCATCTCTTCCTGTCTGTAAACATGATAGCTTGAAAATTTTTGAAATAATTCTGATAAATCTTTGTAAGGGTTTAGAGTGGGGTCATATGTTAAGGTGGACTGTTAACAATCCATTAAAATTTGCTTTCAAGGTCAGCTTAATGACAAGTAACAAAAGCCTGCAGTTTGCACTTCTTTTTACTGCACCACAAGCCTCTTAAGGTATGTTTGAAAAAACAGCGAAAACAAAATGAATATATAACAATAAATATATGAGTGAATATATAAAAACCACAATACTATTCCTTTAAAAGTAAATACTTTCCACAGCCTTGTCGGAGGTTTGCACTCTCGGATTCCTTCTTGTCCTTTCTTTGGCATTTCCTTGGTATTGTTAAGAGTCAAGCTGCCAAATCATTGCTGTGTTAAAAGAAGAAAGTTTGTCCAAAAAAATGTTCATAATAAAAGTCATTAGACACCAAATCATTTAGTGCCCAGAAACTCAGCAAGGTCAGCAGCTCGTATATGAACTGGGCAGTCAAAGGTCCAAACTGGATGCGGACCAAAGTCTCCATGCTGATAAACCTGTGAGTAATGCCACTGCCACCCATCCAACAACCTAATGTATCAAATGATCCATCACAATAGACACCTTGTGTGGAACGGCAAGATGCATGCAGCACCTTTACAAAACAGTGAGATTAGCCGTGGGATGAGCACTTCTCCCTCTTCTGTGATTTTAAGTGGTCTGCTGCCAAATTAATATTTGTAAATGTAAACCTGTATTTACTAGAACTTTGTTATTATAGACGTGACAGAGGAGCCATACACTTTCTATACACTAATGCGCTGTGAGAAATTTCACATAAATGGATCTACCTGTAAACCAATTGGTATTGCGGTAAGAGATTCAAAAAAATCCCCCCCTAACTGCCAATTACAGAACTTTCCAGATTTTATCTAATGGTTCATTCACCCAGGCATACAATGCTTAGGGAAATACATTTGAACTTCATGTATCATAATGGAAGAATCCAACACAAGTGTTCCAATGGGGCAAGGCGAGCAAGGTGAAAAAACTGAAAACAGATGCAAATCATCTGTTAAAATGCAACAGGCATAGCTGTGCAAAATCCAACTGGGTATTTGCACTTTATTTTTTTCAGTGATGCAGTTTGCAGCAGTAACCCCCACGCTCCAAACCAGTCTCCACAGTGTTAAATCTGCCTCGGCTTTCTGCATTGGCGAAACCTTGACTGTCTTGATGTGGTGAAATCCCTGAATTTGAGTCTCCAGTCTGAAACAAGTGCAAGTATTTAAACCTGCCTTTATCCAGGTCTGTTATTCTATCATTAAACCCGCTGTCTGCTTTGAACTTTTCTCCTGGGCTGTGTGTTTAGAAAGCTGGTAGCCCAAGCTTAGTGAGATATGGTCTGCCTGCCTATTGAGAAGCACTTATAAGCACATAATTATAAGCTGTGTGCTGTTCTCAAATCAGAAAAGCATTTTTAGGATTTTTGCACAGGAGCTTTTTTTTTGCCTATAAAGTCCCAATTTCATTGTAAACATGAAAATTCCCAGGACTGAGGTTCTAAGATTTTCCTATTAAACCTACATCAGGGTGCCTACATCAACCCCCCCGCCCAAAAAAACCAGCATTGCATTTGTCACAGCCAGGCCCCAACCTCTGTCAGGGTGGCAGATCAAGACTGCGATCTTCATAGTTTCTGGGCAAGGCAGAGCCAGGGAAGATGAATAAATCAATCAGATGTCACAAACATCAGTGGAACGCCAACGCATTCATTCAGCAGAAGTCAGCTCCATTTCCACACAGAACGCTGGCTTTGGAGAGTCGGGAACACAAAGAGTGGCAGTGTGGTGATGCACACGAAGCCATGCATTTTTAAAAATGCAGCAGCCCTGTTTTGCAACTGATGACAAGAAATTTCTTCACCTATTCTCCATCAGATTTTGTGATATTCTTAATAAGGTTTGGAAAAAAAACGTATGAGATGAAATGTACTCAACAACACTCCTGAAATCTTTTTCTCCAAGTTGCATTGACACTAAAACACATTAATTATAAACACAGACTAAAAGTAGACCTTTTTTATTTAATTGTATATAAGCTCCATTCACTTCTCTCATACTGTAACTTTGTGTGGTACACGTTGCATTTACATTTATTTTCAATTCCGGTTATGCATTTGCAAGAAATGCAAGTAGACATGTACTGTTATAACAGTACATGTCTACTTGCTTCAGAAACACTTACCATAAGTAATAACTTTCACATCAAATACACGTCAAATACAGTGTGTTGTACTGGAAATATAATACTACTTGTATTGTGTTTTCTACTATACATACATAATAAGGAACTGCTGGTGATTAAGGTATCTAGAAAGTTGCATATTTTGATCCATCTGTTTAATAATGCAGCGCAACATCTGTGAAGACTGAGTGCATGTTATTGCCAGCCACAACAGACTGACGGGGCTGATGTTGTTTTCACATGCCTATATATGACTGTTTGAGGGTACCTAATCCAAGACCTAGTATTAGATTTAGGTTTTTAGGGTTAACTACTGACTGAAAATGGTTAATGGTAGGATAGAGGGGCAGGGTATTCAATATGCCAATGAATTTCCTCACAAGGATACACACAGAAAAATGTGTGTGTGTGTGTGCAAGAGAGTGGGAGATGGGTCAGTGGTGGTCTGACTCATCAAAAGCATAGGGCCTTGCACTTTATGCCATTGTCACACTCTTGTTAATATTCATAACACTGCATTTGAGCCATCTTTATCAGTGTTTCACTTTACGAACCCTGTAACGTCAAATGAGTTTTTGTGAGTTTTTGAGACCTCTACATCATCGGTGTGATTTTTTTTTCCTCCCGAGGAATCAAAATAAATTACACAATACATTTTAAGTAATAAATGTCAGATGTAGTAACAAAAATAAAAGATTAAAAATTCACACGTGCAAATTTGTATTTAATTTATTTCTTTAATTTTAAAGAAAATATAAACATAAGCACCCCAATGTCAGAAACTTTGACTTTTCTGTCAGTTATTTCATGGTTCAGGCTTTACAGGGTTAAAATGTTCAAAGATAAGTATGGTGGCTCATTGATGCAATGACTGGTGCAATCTCACTGTAAGACGGTCTCAAGTTTAGAAACCCACAGCTCTCAATTAAGGTCAGTAAGGGAATATGAGTTTGGTTTATAACAGAAAAAAAAATATCCCAGTGGTTTGAAACCTGATGTCACGTTACCAATGTGAATGTCAACAAATGTTCACTCTTGCCTGTCATTCAAGGTTTGATCAAGGCATATACAAATCGTGCTGACGTTTTGAGTTACTAATTTTTACATGTAGTAGCAAGTCTGTAGTAGAAAGTTTATTTCCATCCACCCATCCAAAAATGTTGCTGTCACATTATTTATATAGGAATATAATCACAACACAAGCAGTTGAGTTGAGAGCCCAACTGCAAAGAGACACACTGACTGATTTTTCCGAGTTGCAAATAGACTGCAGTCCAGTTTATAGTCTAGTCTCACTGAGCCATTAAGCAAAAACATATATTTTCTATGCATAATGTATAACATGAATACTTTTGTTGTGAGAAAGATAATTGCAGTTTAGTTCATTGTTTAATGGCCAGAAGTGTGTTTTGTATTAAGTAAGCCAGAATTTTCATGTATTATTCCTCATTGCTTTCAGAAAACAGCATGAAAGTGCCGTTTATTACTTGTACCCACACCGTGCATTCAAACGATCTGATTCATGTCTTTGGTTTGGTGGCTGTTAGCGGACAATCACTGCACCATCATTACCAGGCCAGATGCGTTTGTGCTTTCCCAGCTTCCTCTTAGATATTCAAAAACAAATGATCGCCCGCACAACTGTAACTGAAAGCAGATTCTGATCTGCTTCCTCAAGGCTCCTGAAGGTCCAGCCATAATTTAGTTTCAGTTCTGTGACCTTGAGTAGCCAGCCAGCTTTGGGTTATGTCAAAGCTGTAAACCCACAGAATGATGTTTTACAAGTCTAAGAGAAGTTTTCAGTAGCACTGGTCATCCATATATTGCTTGGTGTGCCTGAAATCTAGAAATGTCATTGTTAAAAACTGACATTAACTAAAGATTAATATCACTAATATTCTATGATTGGTCTGATTTAAAATGACAGATGTTTTTATGTTGGTGTGGAAATGGCCTGATCTTGGACATAAATGGAATGGGGCAGAAGTCACAAAGTCATTATGGTAGAAAATACATGTATGTCATCCATAGCTGAAGCAAACAGCAAACAGGTATCAGCCGCTCAATTGTTGAGCTTAATAACGACTGAAGTAAAAAAGGTTTTCCATCCCTCTGTAGAGCTTCAGACTTGCTGAATCAATGCAATGATCTATGTTTTCTCAGCATGTGGTGACATGTCAAAACTTTTGTTTTTATTAAACAGGAGTGAATGCTAAACTTTGACTCGGTTAATTCACATCACATTAGATCACTGGTGCACTGCAATGTGCTTCGGACACGGCCAGCATCTGTCAATACTGCCAGAAAACTTACTGTTATGTTGGTAATGTTATAAAAAATTGAAGCTAATGTGATATCCAGCATTTTATGTATTATAAGACCAGGACATGTTATCTGAAATTTCACAGTCGTTTAAGTATTGGATTCAGACTGCTATTATGACAAGATGGCAAATCATTTTTAGGAACTGGAAGGCGCAGAGAGAGCCTCCTTATCAACACTGGGTGATTGAATTCAGAAAGGTAGCAGCACATGAAAAAAATGTCATAGGATGCAGGATGTGAAAGACATGAGCACTGCTTGATTTTTTTTTCTCTTTTTCATTCGTAATTATTTTCTTGGTAAAAGCTGTTCGAGTGACTCTATATGGAGCCTGACCCTTCCTGTTGTCCATGTTGGGTGAGGACAAGAGGGCATTTGAGCTATCATCTGTTGTGTGACTGTGGAACAGGAACACAGCTGCTAAATGGCAAGAAGCCATTTGGTGTGCACTTTTTTCATACATTTTAGCTGTATGAAACAGACGGAAATGTCCACTGATTAGCTAACTGTACATGGCTGACCAGGGAAGTGAGAGTATTATGCTAAATGATAACTACTGCTTAGTTTATGGGCTTTTCAGCCTGCCGAGATACAGAGGCATGACATGCCATGCTACCAAAACGTAGCCTGTACGTTCCAGTAAAGACAGAAAAATCTAAGCATGTCATGTTTAAAATGTAGTGTTGTAACAATATTTCTGGCTGAGCCACAACAGCAGGTGCTAGTGCATTCACAGCAATTCACAGTGCATTTGAGAGTGAGTTGCTAGCTGGTGTTCAGAGCAGTAAAAGGGATCTCTCACGTCTCTCTGTATCCACGCATCTGTGCTCCCGTCATTGTCGGAACTCTCGTTACTTCTCCTTCTGTCAGTAAACGGGTGTTTTCAAAAGTTAATGTTGCACCCTTGAGCAAAGCACCACCAAAGGAAGCTTGTATAAGACTGTGGTGAAAGAGGAAAAACTGTAAACGGGTTAGTGCATCGATCCAAATATCGATAGTATAGATACCAATGCTGGTAAAGGTGTCAATACTATGGATTGATACTAGCATGACTCTGTTTGTTTCCCTTAAGTATGTAGCCCACTGAATTGTGTAAATATTTGCATCTGCAATACTGACCATTTATTTATTCACAAAATTTTGTTATTAATTTCAAAATTTGCACAATTGCACAGCACTGCTGCGCACGTGTCATGTTTCCAGTTGGTGCCAATAAATACTTGTGCTTACTGCATAGTCAGTTCACCTGGAATTGAATGCTGACACTTTGCTGCTGATGAGAAAAGGGCGGATGTTTGTGTGGTATACGTTGGTGGGTGTTTTTGTCCAGTGTAAAAGCTGGAGCTTAAATCTACTTCTTAGTGCCTGACAGCTTGAGTGATGCTGTCTATGTCTTGACTCAGTGAGCTGAACCCACCTGGGAAAAAGGGATGAGAGGAAATGTTTTTTTTAAAAAAAGTATTTGTCACAACCCTGGCTTCATGCACACATGTACTTCTCCGAGTGGTCGTCTGACTGCAATCCAAAAAAGTCATATATCGAGGCACTCTCCAGGTCACCATCATTTACAGTTTAGGATAAAACAGTCCTTTGAATAACTTTGTTCAGCAATTTCTGCGAGTATCAGGACACTGCTCCTTCAACATCAACAACATCCTAAAAATAGCACTGATTTCCACCAAACATTTACTCACCATATGTGTGAATAATCCGCGGAACTGCTCGGGGTGATAGTTGGAGATATAGAGGCAATTACACAGTAATAGATTCAATCTCAGGCCAAGAGAAACATAATTGGAGAGGGAGCTCTCGCCTACGGGCCAGAATATTGTATACTGTCACTGTGATTATAGACACTTGGCACAGCATGGTGCTGTAGCAATTTAAAATCAGCATATGAATGGCTGACGTTAAATAGAACACTTTAGATCATGGCTTCGATTGCGCCGTAATGTTTGTCTGTGTCAATTTAAAAATACCCTATTTGTTTTCCTGCACGGCCAGTTGGCTGTGATTAAAAGAAAAGAACAATCTACGCTATGATGTTGTGTTTGTACGAAAATGCAAATGTGATAGACGGGTTGCATAGCCAAAAGAAAATGAGGTATTCAAAGAAAACACTGAGGGCTTTGGTACATTTTAATTTCACATATCAAGCACTTAACTGATGTTGTTGTCCAGTGGCCCTGCGCAAAATCACAAGATTTGCAATTTTGAAATGATTGATTATGCAAATAAGCAGAGAAGAAGAAGACTTGGTGTTAAGAAAACTGAGGTCTACCTAAAGTTTTAGATAAGGATCCAGAAAATCTGGTATCGAGGAAACGTGACGAAGACTTAACCTGTAGAGACTACTCATGAGGGACTGACGTAAGGTCATGCTACAACCCCGTCTCATAGAAGTTCGTGAAATAGTCAGTCACCTTTCGTTGCTTACAACAGAAACCCAAGTTCGACTCATCATCAGTTTTGAATACATTATTCATTAAAAATATCTCACTTGGTAAGATTTAAGCACTGCAATTATTTGTTCAGAAAAAAGAAATCATGGTTTGGGTTAAATACACGTTTAAAAGTGTTGTTCCCACTTTCTCGACATAAAATAAGTGCTTTCTGACACAAAATACACTCCCTAATGAAAGACTTTCTTTACCAACATGTGGTCACTCCACATGATCATTCTAATTGGGATTTGTGTTAATAAATATATATGGAAAAGTGTGCGAACCTGAGCAACGATACGTCTGCATATGACTAACTTGGCACGCATGGTTTTGGGAGGAGGTTGGTGAAAGTACCCAAGGAGAACCCATGCACTTAAGTACAAAACATTCAAACTCCACACAGAAATGTAGCGATTGTTGACAGGCATCTTCTGCATTAATATGGAATTGCTAATATATCCCTGAATAACTAGAAGCTGTATTTACTTGCGTTCAATATCAGTGCCCAAGTAAATAACATCTAAAAATATATATCCTTGGACAAAAAATCTACACACAAAGAGACTGTAAGTGCACTGCAGCGGAAGTTATAACTGGATCTATTCTAGTACAAAAACAGAAAACTGTCACCCACATACTACTTTCATTCTGCAAAGAGAAGTGCTTGCAGCCAACACTCCATACTGTGAGAAAGCAACAGCATGTAAATCAGCGAGCAGTGCGGGCAACATTGCCACAGGATCAGTGTACACACAGCTGCAGGATAGTTGTTTCCTAGAGTTCATGGCGGCGTACGGAGCAGAGGGGACAGACGTGACAGACTGCAGAGGTGGAGAAGGAGAACAGATGGATTTCGCGTTGCCCTTGTGTTTGAAGTTGTCTTTCCTCGTGGCTATGCAGTATATTCGGACCTGAATGGGCATCATTAACCTAAATTAATATTTTATTTTTTATTTTTTTCAAAGTGATTGGCCAACAGCAGGACAGCTGGTCAACATCACAGCAACCCGCTGAGAATCTCAATGTAATACTAATAATAAACATGTGTTCAGGTGGACTGTAACATTAAAGGTGGCGTGCTCTTAAATAACACAAACAGCACATTAAGAAAAGCACAAAACACACTCTTGTTACAATTCAATCTGTCTTTTGTTACTTTCATAGACCATCAAACTGAAACTACTGTGTGTCTGTGTGTGTGTGTGGGTTGAAGGTGGGGGTGTAGTTTGTGCAGCTGACCTGATTGGTAGTTGCAAAGCACCAGAATATTGCAGTGTGAAATAACATTCCCTGTTGAGAAAATTACAGCCTTATGGTATCCTCGGTGGTGAACATTACATTTTTGATACTTACTGTTTATGTAATATTTATGCTGTATTTGCCCAGCCCTGATTTCAGCATTGTGAATCACAAGAGTTACATTAGAGCTACACCAACAATAAAACACAAAATTAAAGATCCCAATTCGTATTAGGCGTGCATCTGTGGCAGCCACCTGATAACGAGACAGTTGAGACGTGTTTTTTCTTGTGTTGCGACTGTGTTAAACAGATAATGTCTAATCATATTCCCCATGTATATTTGGAAGTCTTCCAACACTTGGATGGACATCAAAGTCTACTCTGAGAAATTAAGGCTGCTTGAAGTATATCAAAAGGACAAAGCTGTGGACATAACTGAGAGAAACTACAGAGGAAGCATCCAGCCATCTAATGTGTCTAAAGGTGGCGTTAAGCTTTGTAGAAATAAGTGGATACTGTTAGTTTTAGTTGGGCTTTTGGGTTTAAAAAAAAAAAAAAAATCTCTCCAATATGTTAATTTTGGTTTTCAGCCTAATAAAGTCCTGCTTCATTTACATTTTTGCATCTTGTTGGAGCCCATAGAAGTAAGTGTCAGTGCCAAAATCTTATAGACCTACTTACATCTAGTGGGCCTATAAGAAAAAAAAATATGATAACAGAAGAGAAAATAGCAATATGTTTAATACTGGGATCATCAGTTAATTTTAAAGATGTTGTGACTGATCTGAGGGAGATTCCTGGAACATGTATTTCTCCTGGAAAGGTGTTGTTGCCTCAATTAACAATGTTTACAATTTCTCCGCTGAGATGATACAACCGAGTGCCAGATTAAACAGTTTTTTGAGATGAACATGTTTACAGTGAAGCTACTAACATGCACGCTGTCGCCCAGAAGGACTGTCTGTCTGTCTAGATAGAGATAAATGCTAGTGTTGCCCAGAGAGAGGCGCCTACTGACTGATAAAGCCTGTGTTTAGGATGAACCTTGGCTGTTAGTGTTTACTGTAATTGTCCTGTAATCACCAGGTTTCCGGAGGAAGGAGAAATTTCCTGCTGAGTTGCACCTGGACCCTGTTATGGACAGACAGTTTTTTCAAAAAATAGCCTCAAGTGATTGAGGTCCAAAACATACCGCAAACTTCAATTACTGACTGTGCCATTAGGGAGGTTTTCCACACGCCATCTAACGAGCTACGGGCTAAATTGAAAATCAAACTTAAAGCCTTATAAGCAAAAATATCTGCAAAAAATCTAAAAAGTCAAACAAACCGCTGATTTTGGACAAATAAAAAAAATATCAAGAGGTATTAATTTACATTGTCACTGTGGAGTTATCATTTAGCATATCTGACAACCATTTAAAAACATTATCTCTGTGGAGCTTGTATTCAAAGATTTGCTGTCAGCATTATTAACGTCTAAATAACGCCGCACTGACTTATACATGTGAATTGATTTTATATAGCTAAATAAAAAATATAGACTGACAGCCTTTTCATTTCACTCTCAGATATGCACATGCATTTCAAATTTTGTTTGTTTTTGACACTCAAACATAAGTTTAAAGTTTCAGATTTATATATCAGAGTTCCTGAGGTATTGCTAACTTTTCTATATAACCTCTGTTAATTAAAATTGATTGACTTGAAAAATAAAATGCTATTAATAACTTAACATTAATTAATAACAGATGAACCTAAGTCCATTTTCAGTAGACTGGCACAGCAACTTAGAGTCCAAAGAATTTTAGGCTAATAATAGTTTAAATGGCTAATGGTTTGGTCACACCAGTTAAAATAGGACTGCAACCTCCTTTCAAAAAAAAACAACTGTATAAATGCAGGCAGATTGCCAACATGCTGCCAACTCAAGGGGACTTGAACCCCTCAACTGGCCACCAGCTAGTAGTATTCTGGTTATATAACTATAGAACAGGAAGCTTGCTAAGTATAAATGTAATAGTTCGATTCGATTCCTTTTTATTTATACAGCACTAAATCACAACAACAGGTGCCTCAAGGCGCTTTATATTGTAAGGTAAAGACCCTACAATAATATAAAGAAAACAGAGGAAACCCCAACAATCATGTAACCCCCTATGAGCAAGCGCTTTGGTGACAGTGGGAAGGAAAAACTCCCTTTTAACAGGAAGAAACCTCCAGCAGAACCAGGCTCAGGGA
>VUQG01045976.1:23113-40795 GCA_015106755.1 Etia nguti
TAAAAATCAAAAAAAAAAAAAAAAAAAAAAAAAAAAAAGAATCCCTATAAGTATGTCTTTCCCTCCCTCTCTTGTCCTCTAGCTTCTCCTCTTGGCTTGTGTCTTCCTCCCATCATAAATCTCAAGCTGGATGTTTCCAGGCAACTCTCCAGTCAATCTTTACTGAGTTTGTTGCGCTATCGATCTGTCCTGTGCTATAGGTTGTCCTGGCTTCTCTCTCCGCAATTGATGTTTTTGCCTTGGGGAAAGAAAGAAACTGCCTCAGCCTGAATTTACTGGGGGCCAGTTTTCAAATCACCTCACAATGAAAATAGAAATTGTCAGGCGGTGCCGTTTATACATTGATACCGTTGTTAAGTCTCGCAGTAGCGAATGAAGCTTTGTAAGACTCCAAAATTGTAGGATTGTAATGTGGATTATGGGCACTTAAGGGTGATAATGCTACTGTGGAATATAGGGCCACTGTGGCGCTGTTGGGATGTCAAATAGCCACCCAGGGAGTAGTCACCTAATGAGGTTGGTTCAGTCCACTGGGAACACATAAGCCAGCCATATTTCAAGCTTTTGTGGTTTGGTGTGTTTGTGAGTCTTGTGTCCCTGACCACGTGCATTACTGAGCACATTGATTAATGGGACAAAAGGTCAATGGCATGAGAAACTATTTAGGTCATAAATCATACAAAACATAATGCACCATACGTTCCTACATACATTCTTACACATGTAATTCCAAACTACTGCTACTCCTTGCACTATTGATCACTAGCAACAAACTATTCAATGAAGTTCAAATTCAATTTATTTTTATAAAGCCAGGTCACATCATAAATCATCTCAGAGCACTTTACATTGTAAGGAAAACCTTACAATCTGATAGAGAAACCCACTGATTGTCTATAGGCATTGCTTGGCGGATGTATACATGGATGGGTACCTACTCTAACTGAGCCCCATTTTTTTATAGGCTCCAGTTCTGGAAGTAAATTTCCCATTTGTTTCCATTAGCATTTCAGAAATGCTTAGATAAAGAGTTCCAAGCTGTGACCCAAGCCAAAACTACAAGGTTGGCTTGGATCACAAGAAAAATGTAAAAACACAAGGCAAAAGGTCCACGACTGTGTACATAATTACAAACTCATTCCATAATGCACTGCAAACCCCAGATTCCACCAACCTTGTTATATTTAAACCTTCTCATTATCCTAGTGTTGTGTGACCTAATAGATTAGAATATATTTTGCAGTGTGTGAAGCAAAGCATAGCTTAGTTATCGATACAGTTCAGTGCTTTGTTCTTGACCGCAATCACCATTCTTGTGGTTTCCGGCATTTCTTACTCACTGAGTGCCCTGACGTTTTGCAGGTTGAAATGTTTGCATTAACAGTGAAATGACAGTGGTACAACATCAAGATGTCGCTGTTTCCATTTAGGATTCCAAGTTATTTTTGAAACAAGTGAGCAACTGTGCCTCCGATAGGATCATGTTGCAGTCTTGTGGCTCTTGTTTAGCGCTTTCTTTTTCATGCACTATCACAAATTTTCACACATATAATGGTATTTATGAGCTTCATACTCTCACTGCTATAGCATCTCATCCGTACTCTACTTCACACAGATACGTATTTAAAGCAAATATTCTGTTATTAAACTGTTCACTCCTGCATTTGTTTTTGCTCTTCTACTAAGTCTCTTTTGTTTGCTGTCATGAACAATATTCTCTTTATACCAGTCATTGTGTTTTTAGTTCCTGTCTCTTTAAGAACCCCGCCATAAAAGGCAACTTTCTTCAGATTGGTTCACTTCTGTAAACCTGACGATAGGTATAACTTTTAGGCTGCGTTGCATTTACCTTGAAAGTCAGATGTCAGAGCTCGGACGTCGCTCCTGAGTTCAGCGCGTTCTGCCATTAAAGTCAGAAAAGGAAGGAAAAGCATGATTTATTTGGCTCCTTAGCAAGTTAGAGCCATTTGTGCATCACTAGCAATACAGTGCAATGCTTGTTTTGTTACACTTAAAAAAACTGCAGCAGGTTCACAGGCAGACTGTTCACAAATAAACAACACTTAAGGATGAGATATCTGCAGCGTAGATGGTCAGTTCGACAGATGTGTGTGGGTCCCGTAGTGTAGTGGTTTACACATGTCAAAAATGTTCCTGGTTTAACACAAATCCCCTTTGGTTTACATCAGAAAGGACGTCTACTGCCAATTCAAACATGCAGCACTACCTGCTGTTGCCACTGAAGGCAGCTTTTTCTTAGTTTTGCTAATATTTAAGCACTGCCGCCATCTTGGATTGTTAAGCCGGGGTCTTTGGAAGTGCTCTAACCTTGTTCCAGTTAAAATTTCCGACTGGGAAATTGGGAATTTCAACTTCTGACTTTAAGTCGCACGCACCATCAGCACCATTGAACTCACTGCGTGTAGTTTGCTCTACACCTGTAACAGAAGCTAAGAAATAAATGACCGGGTTACGTCATGGTGTTGCAAAAATGGGGCTCTTTTTCTAAATGCTTGCTTACACCACTGAACTGAAAGTAAGGCCGCGACTGCTGAAAACCTTCCAAAAGTGCCACCCCACCTTGCAGCTGCTGAGAAATAAGCATTGCGTTTCCTTTGGGAGGCAGTTAATGCTGCTGTTTGCCTCTCTAGAATAACAATACTGCCTCTGTTCATTATGGCCAAATCTTTGATCATACTTACCGTACTAAAAATATTGACCCTTTATTTTGTGAATATATTCACATTTTCCTTTCCCTTTGTGTTCACTGTGAGCATGTCCCAGAAACGGATGGCACAGGTCCCCTTGTTGAAAGTTTTTGATGTTGACGTATCCTCTTAAATGGCACCCACTGAATTCAGTTTCAGTTCAGTTTTATTTTATCGTGCCAAAGTTTTTATTGAGTTAATTTAATAGAACAAAAGAAAGGGATGACTGTAGTGCTGTGTGAGAGAAGGTATGATTTCTGGCCAGAAATGTCTCTCACAGAGTTCGTCAAACACCTGTTCTGTCCTTCTAAATGGGTTATTGGAACAAATCTGGAATCAATCAAGCATTCAGGCATAATGGGAGTCTCTGGGGATGAACTGGGCAATACTGTTGATTAGCTGAAAGAAAGAAGATGCTTTCCCGTTTCTACATGCAGTTCTTGATTATAGTAGTTCTAATATATTTACTTCCCAACTATGCAACATTTAAGGATCCACACACGGCCAAATTTAATGTACATTTTATTTTACTCTATATTATCAATCTCAGTTCACACATTATGTTCTGTTCTGCAGATGAGTTTCTAACAACCCTCTTCTTTAATTTGCTGAAAATTAAAATTGTCCCTAATGAGGCAATGGGTGTCCCACAGGAAAAATACCCCTCCTCCCATTAGTTCTAACGCCAGTCTCCCCAGGACCTAGATTATAAAGCACACACTCACACATGAAATAACCTTGTTGGGTCCTAATTATAACAGCTTTGTGTCTCGGTTGAACACAGTGCATTATTAGTCCTAACAATATCACATTCCCACAGGCATGTACCTGTGTCTTTCCTTCCGCGAAGGCTTTATCTTGTTTTTGGCTACTTTTTCTGTCATCTCTAAATGCAGTGTAAAAGAGGGCAAGAGGGAGGGTGAGCTTAACAAGACGCCAATAATTGTCTCTGTTATCAAACAGGCCATCAATCTTAATTGCAGGATGTGTAGAGAGTGAATTCCAGACAGTGATTCTAACACTGAGTTTAAAATCTCATAGACAATAACTAAACTCAGTACAAAGAAGTACAAATCAGACCCCATGCTGTTACTGCAGATGGTTTGGCCCATTTGATGGGCTTCTGTATTTGAACCAGCTCCAACCTCAGCAATTTGTATGATAGGATCTAATCCTTAAGTGACATTCTGGGCCACACTCCATACCAGTTGGTGGCAGTAATGCACCTAGAAGTTGTTTGCAAACTGCCATAAAAACAGAAGAAGAAGAAGGAGGCGCGGAACCAGAGACGGGTAACTCAACATGCAGAGAAAACACAATTAATGTGGCATTTACAAAGCAGTGAGCGAACAATATAAATCAAATGTGTGCACCATTATTTAGTATCCGCTGTAAAGCCATGCATGACATATGTGTATATGTAATTCATGTCCCTGTACATACCTGTGTGTATGTATGTATGTGTACATATATGCTTGTATATAAGTGTATGCATGTGTATATATGAATGTCTTGCAATCTTTTTATTTCATTTTCTTAATTCTGTCTTTTACTTTGACTACATTGCCCCTCTTGGCCAACACTGGATGTCTTTTAAACGAGCTTTACAAATAATGCTGACTTGATTTTAACATTAATTACAGATGTCTACATGAGCTTTCTTATAGATGTTTAATTTGGTTGAAATCACTTACATTGGAGTCACTCAATAGTCAGTTTGCAACTGTGCCAATTCAACGTGAAGCTGGAGTTAAAGACATAACTCTAATTTCTTTGTCTATGATTGGCTTATGATTGAGAATTTACTTATACAGTAATAATGTCAGTCTGTCTCAAGATTCAGATCACTAGATTTTGACTATCTGTTGATGGATATTGTAAGTAGAGAAAACAAAATAGCATTGTTTTTATATTTTGTTAGAGAAGAATGAGGTTGTTACAAAATCCAAGCAAAGTTTTAATTATTTGTATATGCACATAATTATTTGGACAACGGCAGCTTCTGACCTATTTATGCTGGCAAACCCAGCTTGCCAGGATTCATTTTGCAAAGTGAAGAACAAAAGCCTAGCACACTGAGAGCAACAGGGCATGCAGTGGGTCTGAAAAACAGAAGCAACAATGCTTCTAGGGTACCAGGTTCTAAAACACACAAAGACGACCTTCAATGCTCTCACGGATACAATGTGCCAACGGTGTGAGATGCCAGATAATACTTTGATCAGCCTGTCTGGTGTTGCACTTCCACTGTCACTGGTGTGTAACACAAATGTGCTTTATAAGTTGAAAGGTGGTGTGTGCACTCACTGAACACTTTATTAAGTACACATTGCTAGTACTGGTTTGTATTACTACTAGCCATCCGCTATTACAGAACTGCCTTATTTGTTTCTGGCATAGATTCAACAAGGTGCTGGAAAGATTTTGGTCTATACTAAAATGACAGAGTTGCACAAATTAACTGTGAATTTTTCAGCAGCACATTCATGATATGACTCTCCCATTCCACCACACCCCAAAGGTGCTCTCTTATACTGATATCTGGTGACTCTGGAGACCATACAGTAAAGTGTGAGTACAGCGAACTCATTGTCATGTTCAAGAAACCAATTTGAGATGATTTAATCTTTGTGACATGGTGTGTTATTTCGCTGGAAGCTACCATCAAAAAATGGGTACACTGTGGTGATGAAGGGATGGACATGGTCAGCGAAAGTATTCGAGCAGCCAAAAGAAAATATCTCCCACACCCTTACACCTCAACCACCAGCCTGAACCATCGCTACTTCATGTTTTCACGTTTACATCAAATTCTGACACTACCATCTAAATTTTGCAGAAGAAATTGAGACTCACCAGACCAGGCAGCATTTTTCCAATCTTGTTGTCCACTTTTGGTGAGTCCATGTAAATTGCAGTTTCCTAAGTTCTTAGCTAATAAGAGTGTCACTCAGTCTCTTGTGCTGCTTTAAGGTTTGATGTGTTGAGAATTTAGAGATAGACTTCTACATAACTTTGAGCTGAAAGTAAGGGAAAAGTAACTCAAACACACATTTCAACCAAACAGTCTGGCTATTCTCTGACCCCTGACAAAGCATTTTCACCCAGAGAATTACCATTCACTGGATATTTTCTTTTTTTGGATGGGGGGGGGGCATTCTTTCTAAACCCTAGACATGTATGGTGCCGTCAAAAAATCCCAGTAGATCAGCAGTTTCTGAAAAACTCAGACCAGCCCATCTGGCATCAGCAACCATGCCACGTTCAAAGTCACTTATATCACCTTTCTTCCCCATTCTGATGCTCTGTTTAAACTTCAGCAGCACATCTTGACCATACCTTGACCATACATTGTCTTAATGAGCAGTGCAAAAGGTGTACCCATTAACATGTTATAAAACATGTTCCAGCCTCGTCCCAGACACACGAGTTGCTCACCTCAGCGCACTTCAAGTTGTTCAGACATTACAGATTGTATCAGACATGTGAAGTCAGTCCGACTTTACATTTCTGTGTATCCTGTGAGAACTTTGAACGTCTGCTTTCTTCTTACTCCCTAGAACTGCTGTGTCTTCACAAAACACTCAGAATAGCTGTAGCTTATCCCGGAGACAGACACCCCTACAGAGATATGAGGGCATGAAGTATAAGGTGATAAGGCTGAGCACAAAGAGTCTCACCTTTTCAACTACTGCAAGATAACAGCTTTAAAATCATGGTGTTATTCTCAGACATGATGTGTCTAAAGAATATGCTATTCACCTTTAAACATTTAATGTTCCAGCATGATTCATTAAATATATAATTATTTCAATCAGCTCAGCACACAGATAGCTCTGACAGAGTAATTTCCTTTATGAGTGTGGGGCTGCAGCTACTGGTTATCCCCTGTCTTTGCTAGTGCTGAGTAATGATCCACATGCTGGTTAGGGATGGATGGAGGAGCCCTGTTTCCTGCTGGCCTGTCAGAGAAATGTGACAGCGTCTAGTGTGCAGGGACAAACTGGAGAGTGTAGCCTGCAGCTCTCAATCACTCCAGGGGCTGGCAGAGACACCCATAGGGAGCTGTCTGTCTTCTCTTTCATTTATCTCTTTCAGTTTTCACCCTTTTATTTTTCCTCGATTTCTAGATCCCTACCTTACTTTGTCGCTTTTCCCGCGTCCCCTCATTTGTGACCTTCCTTTCATACACAAACACACACACAATTAAACAGACTGGCACCCACATGCTCAAACTTACAAACACACACACTATTAATATTATAATGCACTATTCCATTTTAGAGTATATAAGCCTTCAAGACTACAACACAGGAGAGTGAGGATTTTCTATTTGATTTGAGCTGGATGGAGAATGAAGCAGAGAGGGAGAAATGCAAGACGAAGAGTTGCCGTCATTTAAACTGTTCTGCACTGAGGCTTTTCAATTTCATTATAAGTCTCAATTTCAAAGAGCCTCGATGCTACGTGCTATTCAGGCTAAAATTGGGCTGTTGGTTGGCTGGACAGGCAGCCCCCACCCATGTCTTCTCTGTGGGGTCATCAGGGGATGACAATGGTTCAGCGTGTCCTTCTGCTGTTTAGTCTGGGTAAAGGGAAACATATGAAAAGCAAAGGGGCTCAGGTAGCTGGCTACGTGGGTGAGAGTATTTTGGAATTGGTTGGGTGCTCTGAAGTTTTGGAAAGCAATGTGAGGACTCTTGGTGTAAAATCTGTGAAGGACTCTAGAGCTATACAAAAAGGAATCCAGGCTTAGATTTTAGTATGTTTAGGTTGTCTGCTATTTTTATTGTGCATATTTTCTGTTTTTATTATCACACTCTGGTTTATTTTTTAGCACTACAAAATCCTTCTCTGATACACACTGGCTCATAGTTTACTCTGAAAATATAAGAATAATATATATTCTTTATAGATTTTTTAACCCATATGAACAAAACATGGAGGCCATGTCTTTTTTTTTAAAACATTTTTATTTCTTCGTCTTGCTTCTTTTTCTGAAAGTGAGCTTTTTTTTTTTTCTTTAAATTAGTTTACAACAGCAAGTGGATCATACATTCACTTAAAATAGGCAGTCGGTCCTTGACCCTAATGAGATTTTTAAACAAAAAAAAATTTTAAAAAACCCCAAAAAACACTTCTATGGCATGAACAAGTTCCTGCTTCCGTATGGAGGAAGGCTTTCATGTAGTGCCAAGCAAGCTCCAACCAGTGACTCTGGAGTTTTCACCCAGTTGATGCCCTCTGATGTAATTCGGCTGAAGCAGTAGTGTGCTTTAGGTCGATGTCCTCGAAGAAACTGTGATTCTGGCCATAATGTTCCCTGATACTGGGAGCAGCAACTTGCTTCATAATTGTCTGTTTAAAATACCATCTGTCTGTGATTCCCTTACAGTGACCACAGGACCCGCACCGTGTCTGGAAACCATTCCTCAGACATGAAGCTTGATTTGACAACAAAGTGGTTTTTCCATTGGAAACGAGACCATGCATAGTGTTCTAGGATCACCGTGGTTTCTTTAGTGAAGATAGAAGATTAGTGCCATATCTCCCCTGATTCTATCCACTGAAGAGCCTCCTTATTGTGCTTCTCTATCATTGGAAAGAATTGGGTCTGTCCATACTTCCAGCCAAGCTTTCTTCAAGCTGGTGTTTGTCATGTTGTCAGCCAGGACATCACTGTGGAAGTCCAAAAAACAAAACATTATCAACATAGCAATAAACAGGCTGGTTATGCAGTGTGTCATAGAACTGATACTGTATGTATGTACCGAATGTAGTAATTTACTTTGTTTCTTATTTTTGCAGTTTCCTTAGTTTCAAGGGTCGGTGTTGTCTTTCCGTCTTGTGCTGGTGTACAGTTTGCAGTGACAGTTTAATTCCCAGGCTTGCAAAATACCTTTAACTCTCCGGCGCCAGTTCTCCACTTGCCCTCATGAGCCGAATCTGTTGGGAGTTCTTTTTGCTGATGTTCATCATCTCTGCTCCAATGTGTCAACACACTGGTGTTTAGACAGTAGGAGCCTAACTCTGTGTATTTATAGTTTGAGTACGCCAATGGGCAATCGCAAACAAATGTTTGTTGCTGGCTAATTGTTCCTACAGGTAGTCTGACCAATGGGCAGTGCTCACACCTAGTGAGAACTGCAAATTAGCAGATAACTAGAGATGGGGAATCTGTACAACTTCATCTTTTTTTCTTTTTTTTTTTTTGCATTTTTTTTCGTGCCAAATCATTGCCAATTTTTACAAACCAAGACCAAAATGTCCAGCATTAAAGGTAAGCAGATGCTCAGCCATAACTTATGAATTATATAAAGTGCCAAGAAGAGCTTTTATATAATCTTTTTTTATTTTAATTTTTTGCTTTTAATTCAGTTCAGTTCATTCACAGAGTGCATTTTTTTTCTTGTTTCAGTTTAGTTTTGTGTTTGAAAATGTTTAGATTTAGTTTATTTTTTCTCTTATTAATTTCAGCCTCAATTTTAAACTCTCTAATTATTATTGCATGGAGGGCATATGTCAAAGAGAAGATATATGAAAATCAGTACAGATATTACAATAAAAACTCAGAACTTTTTGAAAGCAGCTGACTCGGCCTTGCACACATACAAAGTCTCAAACATGTAAATAAATGCATAATCAGGCAAGTTTTGTTTGTTTGTTTGTTTGTTTTTGTGCCTGATCAACAAACTTAAAAACTAAGGATATTTCATAATAACTAACTGAAACTTTACACCGATTCATTTTTATTTAGTCTTTTTGTGCGTATTTTTAGTTTTAAGGTTAGTTTTAATGGACTCTAATAACCTTTCTATAAAGTTCCTAATGTGGGAGTATGGCATTCCGAAGCGCAGCATTCATTTGTACTGCATGATAGGGCTGATCATTTAATTTCTCTTCACTGGAGGTGAACATTTGCTTCATAAGAAGTCACACCCGTCTGCAGGTTGGGACAAAACACTCGTGCAAATCAGGTTTGACCCTAGGCAGCAGAAGCAGGAAGTCGCGGAGCAGGTGGGCGTTGACAGCGCTTTTAGACTGGAAAGTGTGCCAGTCACATGCGGTCAGCAGGGTCCATATTAATGCTAATGACGCGTTTTAAGCCAGTAGTTCAGTAAAAGATCTGCAACGAGAAGCTGCGTTCACTGAGCATCCGACACGTGAATGACAATGGTAAGCGAGAGAAAGCGCTTGGATTGCGCAGCGCTGCGGTGCACTTCTGTATTTTTTACTTTTTAAACGTACTTTTTAAAAAATTATTTAATTTGACTGAAATGAATGAATGAAAATGTTTGCATGGAGCGGTCTGGGTGATTTGCAGTGGAAATTGTGGAAAAGGTGAGAGTGACTAATTTAGATTTTTCAAAACTTGCTCAACAGTTTGTAGTGACTGCAGTTAATCTACTGGAAATATTTCAACATGAAATGCTATCAAACTTTCAGCCATGCAACTGAGTGAAAGGGGCGTGTTCATAGTGGAAAGTAGATATCCCCAGGAGAAGGGAGAGGGGACTACACTGGCCGGGTGGCACTCTGTCAGGCTGGTTTATTACTTTAGTCTGTTGAAGTAAGCATACTAGCACACACCGAATTACATATGCAGTCGAAACATGAGGATGACTGTCAGGAAAAAAGCCATCTTATACCTGTCAAAAATGTCAAAATACTTCTGTGTTGGACACCCTTTGTACTGTACATTCTCACAAAAATCCACAAGCAATGCTTGAGGTAGTGGTCTTCAGTGAGTCTCTGTGATATGTTTTTTTTTTGTCAGCTTTTATAGTTTGGCATTCATATTTGCATATCAAGCATCTCAGGAAGTTTGACTGAGACTAAAAATAACCGGGGTTCAGCAAAAAGTGAAACTTCAGTGTTATTTACCTCCCACACAAAAGTTGGAAATTATCTCTTGAGAATGAGTGACATCATGTTTATAACATTTAAAACCAAAGGAATAATGATATTTTGCAGCTGCTCGCCAGTTACTATGACAATCCCAAGCATTTAAAGGAAAGACAGGCTTTTCTGCTTTGGATCTTAATGCTAGTAAAAGGACTTTATTGATGCATTGGTAATGACTTTTAAAATATTCATTAGAATTTAATAAAATGGCTTTCTAAATACAGACTGCTTATGGTTGAGATCGATCCAGCCATATTTTGCGGGATGATTCAGCTCTGCTGTTTCTCTGCTGACGCAGTCTGTACATTTCTTTGGTTCACAGTCGGTGATATTTTTGACATTTGTGTCCCCAGAATTTAGAGTATTGTGGAAAAAGTCCCTTTCTGCATCTCCATGAAGCATGGATGGAAGCATGACATGCTCTAAAACCTCCTGGTTGAGCGGCTGTGTTGACTTTGGCCTGGATAAAGCACAGCGGACCGACTGCCAGCAGACAACATGGCCCTCAACATCATCAGACTGCAGAAACTTTACACTGAGTTTTGAAACACCCAGGATACTTACTCTACTCCACTCTTCCACTAAACTCTAGGACCTTGATTTCCAGATAAAGTGCAACATAGCACAGAGGTGCTGTGGTTAGCACTTTTGTCTCACAGCATGGATGTGCTGGGTTTGAATCCGCTGGCTGGCTTGGGATGTTCTATGTGTACTACTAATAATTTGAGATACTGGATTTCTGATGGGCTATAATTATTAATCATTTGAAATTTATATTTAAAAATTTACTTTTTGTGCCCTATTGTATTGGGTTATGTTGACTGCTTCAAGGGTTTCATGAAGCAGAGGAAGCCCAAGGAAGGCATAATTTGTGTGAAATCTTTTCAAACTTTACTCGACACTGAAATAAATCCATATTTGGGGATTCTAATCCTCAATGTCAATAAGATGCAAACTGTTAGAATTAATTTAAATTCATTCACAAGACCCTTTTATCCAAGAAGCATCTGTGGGGAAAGTTAGATTAGGAAAATTCAGCTCCTCCTGTTCTAATTATATCCTCTTCCATCATCTTTGGTGGGACTGCCATATCAGCATCTAATTCTGCAGTCTTTCCTGTCATTCAAACGTAAAGTTCACTCACTTCAGTCTTCACAAGTGTACAGGGGTCCTAATGGCACAGATTAAAAAGCAATTTAATACAGGAAAGGGGATTAGAAACACTATGGGCTGCACTTATCCTTAACCTTTAGTCCTGTTCTCATGGAGCCATAATATGTGCAAGACGATAGCATCACAGGACCAGAGTTAGTAAATTTCCATTAGGGCTGCCCTTCTGTATTCCCACCAGCACATTTAAAGGCATTAGGCATGCTTTGTCAAGGCTGATAAAAAAGGGCCAGCAGTGCTATCGCACACCCCCGACTTGTTTCGGAAAAAGCACTGTTCCATGTGAAGTTTTCATAACCCATTATGATAATCGGCCCAAGTCTCTGAAGGGCAAGGGATAGACCGGCAGATAGATGCTTCTGGGGTGACTGCTCTATAGTCTCTGCATGGATTGAACATTTTCTGTCTGCGTTGCCGGGGCAGAAACTCATTCCTATCTATCAAGAACAGCAGAAGTGATATAGGACTCAGTAAAATAGGAGGCACGTCTCATAGCATTGGGTTAGAAGGTGATTTTAAAAGCGAAAGAGAAAAAAATGAGTTGAAAATATTTTCTCCATCCCCCTTATAATGAAGAAAATACTGTTTTCAGTGGTGAAAACGTAATATTTATATGCTTGCGTCATCCTTTGTTCTTCAGCTTTCCTGTAAGCTTGCTGTGCCAACAGACATGAAACGCAGTAAACACTTTATACTGTTTTGTTAAATTAGTGAGAAGCCGGGATGCTTGAATTAAGGAGATCTGTGTTATTTTTTTCTTCTTCTTCTTCTCCTCTTTTGGGCAGCTAGCTGCTCATCTCTGCAGGGGAAAAATGTTTGTCTGACAGGAAACAGGGCCATGCTGCACATTAATCATTTATATCTAAATTTGTGCTGCGCAAAGATTCAATTTTCTGCACTTTGTAGGGTCCAATATTGGTTATATGGTTTTATTTATACATCAAAAACCCTTTCATTCATTATTAATTTATTTTTGAGCCATGCAGTTTGGATGGCATTTCTTGAAGGGAAGCTAATATGTATGGGAAAAACTCCACAAAAAAGGGGCACCAAATGTTTAACAGGAAAAATCATGCTTTTACTACTCATGAAAACAGGCTGTTCTTAATGAAGAGCTGTAACTTGGTTAGAAGCTATCAGTTTGTTACTCAAGGAAAAACCCTCCGTATGTGGGACTTTGAAACCAGAACTATTGCTATTTTGATTCACGCTGTGCGCTTGGACACATGTCCTGCTAAGCACTAAATTTGTCTCCTTTTATAACCAATATTGTTTTGCAAGATCCTCTCGTCTCCGTGCCCTCTCCAGAGCTGCAGTGATGTAACTCCCACATCAATGCTCTATTTAAAGTCTAAACCTGTGCGTCTCTTCAACCTGCTGTCGGTTTTTACACCCCTTAAAAAAAATATATTAAAGTTGTGGTAGTATTGTATTAATTCCTTTGCTTCCTGTTCACAGGCCACTACTGAGCAGAAGAAGCTGAGCCATGCTGGATCCAAGCCCTCCCTCTCTGAGAGCTGTGGCCGACTCCCTCAGATAGCCATGAACACCTGCAAGTACAATGGCGGAGTGGTGAGACCACTAGTGGGCAGCCTGGCGTCCTCGTCGCGCCGCAACCTCGCGGAGCTCGACTCGGAGACGCAACCCTTGCAGACGCTGCACAGCTCTGGCCTGGAGGTGGTGGTGTCCAAGGGCAACGGCGGCGAAGACCCCAGCAAGGCGTCCAACGAGAGCTTGGTCAGGGAGGGCAGTGGGCGGGGTGGTGGCCGGGCTCCCCAGAAGAAGAACAGGGACATTGGCTACAAGCTCGGCCACCGGAGGGCGTTGTTTGAGAAGCGGAAACGGTTAAGCGATTACGCTCTCATCTTTGGGATGTTTGGGATTGTTGTCATGGTGACAGAGACGGAACTGTCATGGGGGGTTTACACTAAGGTAGGTTGTGTGTGTGTGTGTGTGTGTGTGTGTGATGCATGAGTGGGAGCCCTGTGTGTTGTCACTCCTATTGTTATGTTTGAGTTGTGTGGGGTTGGCAGCTGTCAGTTTCATGAAGAGTGATTATTAGCACAGACACTGACGTACAGTATGCAACAAAGCAACTGGGAGTATTGCTCCAATAGAAATAAAAAGAAGTGTCATGTGATCTGCACAATGACTAATAGACTATTTATTCTATTAAAAGATTGATATTGTCTTTTTGGAACTTGTTTTGTCTTTTTTTGGGGGGGGGGTTGCTGGTAGGTCTATTTTAATCACTACTTAAAAGTTTTACTTATTGGCATCAGGTTGGCACGTACCCAAAGGACTGATTCCATTGCTATTGCCATTATTGGCAGAAGGAAACTGGGATAGTGGAGCAAAGCGGACAACGAGAGCCATAAAGATTCAGACAAAGACAGATAAGGACATGTAGAAATGAAAGAGGTCAGCAAGTGAGAATAAAAGATGGGAATGAAGTTTCAGGTTTTTCAAACTGCATCGGTTTATAGGAGTGGTGATGACGCAGTTCACTGTAGAGACAAGAGGGACTCTTGAGCGAGGACACTGGCGAGGCAGTGTGTTTTCAGGGTCACTGTGGTGACCAAGCTACCACCCCTTGGCCCGTCATTGTCCATCAGTGTCAAACAGTCAATCCTAGTGTGTCATATTTGGGGGAAGAATATCATTCACTTAGTGCGGCACAAGTCCCACCACATTATTTATTAGGCTGTTTACTGTGGAGCTGACACTGCAGCAATATGATAGGTCACAGAGCTGTTTTCTTTCTTCTCTGGAGTCAGTAAAAACAAAGTAGGATAGAAGACCTAGCGTTTGAAAATTTAAGTGCATGGTTTGTGGACTCCTGTTCTTAAGCCTTGAGTTTTGAGCTGTCACGAGCGAGGGGTGGATCTGACTGAGAACCTGATGAAAGGGTGCCATAATACTAGTTTCATACTACCATGCACCTAAACACAAAGCACTCTTCCTGACACAACACCAAGGGGACAGAGAAGGCCGCAGGTTTCTCCTGCTGGAAGTGAGCTACTGACCTTTAGCGTGCCAAGCAAATCTGTATATCACTACAGAGCCATCCCACTTACTTAAACTTTATTAAAAAACAAACAAACAAACAAAAAAACACTTGAACATTACAACAGTGACATTTCTGTAAATAAAGGCAACAAAAGTACAGAGCAGAAAATGTTAACATTATGTTAACATAAATGAGCCTATAGTAGATAAACTTCTTTCCAAACAAGACTTTTTTTCACTGTCAGCAAAAGAAGAGGAATGCAGCATGCCTTTGTGAAAATTTTAAAGCTGAAAATTCATAATGAATCATTAATTATTCATATGATGCGCTTTTCTTAATGGGCATTTTTACTTTATGTATGCAGGATTGGAGTGTGCTAACTGTCACGGTAATCATTATGGTAAATTAGAAGTTTTTCAATATTTTGTGAATGAGATACTGAAATTGATTCAAAAACATAACTTTTGTATACAGGAAGTATTTTCCTTTCTAAAGGGATAGATTTGGATTTTGCCTATTTGTGTCTGTGTGGGCATTTTTATTGTGTTTTTTCTTACATATGTGTGTGAGGAAGGGTTTGTGTGTCTCTAAAATATAGTAAGTTGGTGGGTAATCTATAGGATGATTTATGGGGTTTTAAGAAAGTCAATAGATTTGTCTGTGACTGTTACTGAGTTTTGTTCAGTCCATTCATCATACTGACCTCAGCTGAAATGGAAATGACCTAATGTCTCTGAGCAGCACCGCAGCCTTCCCACATCAGACAGGTAGCATGTGCTGTGGCTGGTCCATTTTTCCATCTCACGTCCCATCACGGAGCAGACGCTCACAGCTCAGCAAAGGTTTTCTGAGCCCTGAAGGAGGGAACATGTAAAGAGGCAGTGAGCACTGGGACTTAAAAATCCTTGAACCTCTGGCACGTGGATTAATTGGTTTACTCTGTATTATTTCATCAGGGACTTTCAAAACAATTTCAGACATTAGAATGTCTTGAGAACATGTCGCCAACCTGAGGGGCAAAGCAATCTAGTTGATGGCTAAAAATAATTCTGTAATATGGACCACCAAAGGACAACATATATTGAGAAGAAAGGACTGTCATCTCCCTGGCAATTATGAATGATATTTCCACTTGGTTTTTTTAATCGTTTGTCGTCAGTGTTGTTATTGTAATAACACCACTATGATCATTAGCCTGCTGCAGAGCAGCATTTTTACACCATGGTTGTTAAATTGATTTATCAGTTGGCATTTTACCAACATAGAGGGTGGGGGGGTGTTGAGCAGCACAGGTTCTCATTTTCTAGATCTATGGCCTCCATGTACATACACATACACACATACAAACAGCTTTCCTGCGTGAGCATCCAGCCGGCCTATTTATCACCAGCAGTTCTCATTGTGCTGGCCCCCCTGCTAATACCATCCTTGCCTTTTCTGCACCTACCATTAAGTGGAAAGTCCGCCTGTTAGTGCTGGGCTTTGATTAATTGGTAGTTTAGATGGTGGAAAATGGTGTCCATAGATAATATCAGGCTACACCTCCACCTGCAGCTGCATTGTTTAGCAACATCCTGACTGCACTGTTCGTGAAACCCCATTATGTGGGCTCTTGTTGGACTTCAGCTAATAAGTAGCATGTGTGTGTAAATGTGTTAGTGTGTGTTTGAGGGTGCTATGTATGGATGCAGTTGTATAGCATCATCTGTATACATAGCTATACCATAGAGGTTAAAATGATATGTATCTTATTCTTTTAAACCTCGAAAATATGAGTTGTCTAATGGTGAACACTCTTCGACTGTAATGTTAAGCTGTACTCCTATATATGATACTCTATGATGTTTGCACATATTAAGAGAACTGTTTTAATTTTGGTGGCTATTTCTAATATTGTCTCTCATGTCCTTTTTTTTTTCTCACCCTAGGAATCTTCATACTCATTTGCACTGAAATGCCTTATCAGCCTTTCCACTGTTATATTGCTTGGTCTTATAATAATGTACCATGCCCGGGAAATCCAGGTGAGTGCACTGCAGAAAAAGTAACCTGTGTTTATTCATTTAACTTTTGGAATCAGTGTGGCAGAAGTTAAATATTATAAAACCTGATTTTAAAAAGTCTGTTGTAAATTGAATTTCTACTGGGAAAAATATGATAAATACAAATCACTTCTTTTTTTCTCTTATTTTTCACTTTAACTGAAATAGAAGCAGTCGGTTCAGTGTAACCTTAAAGCACCCAAAGATAAACTTTTGAAGCTTAAAAAAATGTTGAACCGCAAAAAGTGCTTGATTGTAACCACTATAACCCCCATCACACCCACCCTGTGTATATTTGTGTATATTTTGCTTCTAAGGAGCTGGACTTTCTTGTAATTTTTAAAGTGGTCTTGAGCAATAGTTCTCCAGGCTAGTTTTTCCAGCATTTTTCTTTGGACATTGGCTGGTTTTCGATCAATTTTCAGTCCAGTCCTTGTACCTGACCTTTTTTTTTTTCTTTCTTTTGTAAGCCAGTGCCAAAGATAAAACAGTTTGACAGTCATAAGAGTATTCTGACACCATCAAGGTGATTCTCAGTGAGATGTTAACTTTCATCATGGTGTGCATACATTAAAGGTACCTGAAAACTATGACCTTAAGAAAAAAGAAAAAAGCCAAATCTAAACATTTTGGTTCAATCATTATGTATGTGGGAAATGAGAGGTATCCCACATAGCAAGCAGGTCTGGTCCGGATCCGGTATCAAGCCGGCACTGCTGGCTGACTTCTGGCATGATAAGATGTATGTCATCCAGATACTGGCCAGGCCTGGCATAGATGCCACTGTTTATGCGATGGCATGCCATATCTGGCCCGATTGTGGTTTGGTGTATGTGGCCCAGGCCCA
>VUQG01045984.1:0-11001 GCA_015106755.1 Etia nguti
TACAGGAAAGTAACATTAATCTAATTACTTTTTTGCAAAAGTAATCCCTTACATTACTCGTTACTTGAAAAAAGTAGTCGAGTAACGCGTTACTCCCCATCTCTGTTTAAGACCTTGTATGTGAGGAGCAGGATTTTGAATTCAATTCTGTATTTAACAAGGAGCCAGTGAAGTGAAGCCAATACAGGCATTTTGGATCAGCTGAAAGCTTGCAGGGAGATTTTAGGACATCCTGATAATAATGAATTACAGTAGTCCAGCCTAGAAGTAATAAATGCATGAACTAGTTTTTCAGCATCACTCTGAGACAGGATATTTCTAATTTTAGAGATGTTGCGCAAATGGAAGAAAGCAGTCCTACATATTTGTTTAATATGTGCATTGAAGGACGTATCCTGGTCAAAAATGACTCCAAGGTTCCTCACAGTGTTACTGGAGGCTGAGGTAATGCCATCCAGAGTAAGAATCTGGTTAGATACCATATTTCTAAGATTTTCGAACACAATAACCTCAGTTTTATCTGAATTAAGGAGCTGAAAATTAGAGGTCGCAAATAAAATTGCAAAGGAAGCTGCTAAACGGGATCAAGTTCATTTAAATATCAGTATTAGCAAAGCTAAAATGAAGAGCATGATAAAACAGAAAATGAGGGGAAAAGATGGCAAAATGAGGAGGAGAGGACAGGGAAATGGTTTTATTCTATTCAAAAGAAAACAGAAAACATGAGAAAAATGTGGAGGACCAGGAGGGAGGAGACAATAATATCTCGATTCAGAATTGGACACACTGGGTTACACTGCCGCCATGGTGTAATTTTATTTGGCCACACGATGACGCCATAGTCCTTTTCATGACAATTTGAGCCAGGAAGCGTCTCTTCTTGGAGTATGACAAAACAACTGTGTTTAATTTAAGGTCTCTGTGTGTTTGCACGAAATACTGTAATATTTACACAATTTGAGTTATCATTTATTATGTTGTGGACATGTATATGTCAGTTCACAGATGAACTTTAAACAGATTCAATAAAATTCACAGTGTTGAGAAATTACAAGCTGTGAAATGTGTCAGTTATTTGCTTTTATTGCATTTCAAGCGGTTATTGGAATACAAGTAAATATAATTCAAGTAGCAGAAGTAGATTTTAACAAAGTATTTCTATTGTTAAATAACAGGAAAGAAACCCTTGTTCAGATCAACTCATTAAAGTGTTGCTTCCTTGATGCTTCAATCAGTATACATGATTTATAAACATAATACATAAAAGAATTTTTAAAAGATTTTCCAACACTGTCTAATCACACACCAACAAGCCTGAGAAAATTCTACATACAGTCTTAAATCATCTATTCATCAGTGTTGACATGAAATATCATAGTCCTGGACATTTTGAGATCTTTAATGATGAATTTGGTGATGAACACACAAAGCCTTGATTGCTTACAGGGAGTTTCACTGAAAAAACACAATTCAAATTCAGCATGTCATGTTGAGTTTCATGTATTACAGAAATGATCAGTGCAACAGGCTGAGAGCCGAAATCTGTTATTGACAACGGGAAGGGTTTGAATCTGCAACTCTCCCTCTAACTGCACGTTTTCAAAATAAGACAGCATGAGCCTGAAATGAGAGAAAAGAAGCAAAGTAAAAGATTACTGACAGCTATTTAACATCTAATAAGGTGTAGAAATAAAGCACCCGCCACTTTTCCTTCCTAAACCCAGCTTTTCTTTCATTTATCTTTACACACGCCACAGAGCAGATTCAAATAACTCAACTTATCTAGAATTAGTCATGGTTTTGGGGGGGGATTCTGCTTTGAATCTCCACTTTGAAAACATTCAGTTGCTTCTTTGAATTTTATGGCAATCTCAATTGTTTTTGTCACAGCTTCCACTGTTGTTGGTGCCTTATATCCAACAGCACCACCAACAACACCTCCAGCTATCCCTCCCATGACGGGACCAAAGACAACATTGCATGGACATGCTGCTGCACCCAAGAATGCTCCCAACACTGCTCCTACTGTGGCACTAGCAAAGATTTTCAAAAGTGTTTCAGTGTCCCACTGATTTTTGGACACTGCCTGAAGCATTTCATTGGTGTAGTATCTGCTGCTGTTTTTCATCTTATCCACAGTGTTGAGCAGCTGCTTCACTTGGAACTGGTTATTCCTGTAGTCACCAGAATTGCTGTCGTTCCAGTATTTATTATCAAAAACATGACACCTGCCGCCACACTTCTTCACCAGATCACTTAGAGCTTTGCTTTTACTAACAAACTCCTCGATTTTCTCTCCCTCAGAGAGCTCATTACCATGTGTGAAGACAATCACAGCATGTTTCAGAGCTTCCTCTGAGAAATATTCAAGTATTTTGTCAATAATGTCTTTCTCTTGAAGTGAGTATTTTGCCACTTGGAGCACAATGAGAAAAGCATGAGGACCTGGAGCGCACTCTTTAATGCATTTCACCACCTCGCACTTCATCTTCTCTTCAGGCATTTTTGTATCAAATAAGCCAGGAGTGTCGATCACAGTGGTGCGTATGCCGTGAACAGTTTTGGATTCACGTTGACATTCACTTGTTTCAGACTCTGGAGACACTTTCACCTTCAGCAGACTGTCTCCCAGTATAATGTTTCCCAGGCTGCTCTTCCCACTGCCTGTTTTTCCCAGCAGGACAATCCTTCTTTCATCTGAGCCTAGAAAAGAACCAAACAGATATAACTTTTTTTTTCTTTGTTTACAGATTTTTTCTCTTTCTCTCTTATTTATATCATGGTTCTGTCAGTTTCTTGTGTTTTTATGACATTTTGTGTTGTGGTTTATTATTTAAGGTTTATATAGGTGATCCAGAGTTTATTCTATGTTAGCTTTTGCATATTTAGGCTCCCCTTGTGTTTTTCCCCTGCTGTGTGTATGTGTTAGTCCTTGTGCCTTATTTCCCTCTTCTGTGCCTGTGTTCCCCTTCTTGTGTGTGTCATTCCATGTTTCCCCATCTATTGTGTTTATTTATCTCCTTAGATGTTCATGTTTCTCTGAGTGTTCTGTCCTCCCAGTCCCCGTATCATGTTATGATGTTTTGTCTCCCCCTAGATATCCCTCTAGTCTTCTCTCTCTCTCCCTCCCATGCTCCCTCATGTTCCCTTGCTCCCTCTCGTCTGCTCCTGTGTCATGTCCCTTCATTTCCTGTTTTATTGTGAAGGTCCCGTGTTTCCTTTCCTGTGTATTTATGTCAGCGTCTCCCTGGGTTCTGTGTCGTGATCTCCCTCATGGCTGTGTGATAATCCGTGTGTTTCCCCGTGTGTTCATTAGGTTCCCAGTTTAATTGTCTATTGTTTATTCATTCAGCAAATAAAGCTGTGTTTTTTAAGTTTAGGTTTCGCCTACGAGTCTGCATTTGGGTCCTTTCCTGCCTGGCGCACACAGCCTTTCATGACAATTTAGATAAAAATTGAATGCATGTCTAACTAAAAGCATTCTAAAATATCTGACCTGTTTGTAAATTTACATGTTTAACTATTTTGTGATCTCTGTAGTAGATAAAAGTATTTTTATTTATATAAATTAAAATTGAAAATAAATTAAATTCATGAATTTAAAATGTGAAAATTAATAGAAAAGAAATAGATAATATGTTTTGAATCACCATTTATTTCAGAGTTTAGTGTTGTGGATCGTTGAAAATAATGTGTTTTTAGTGATCAGATATTATTTCACACACTTGTTAGTTTAATGCTGCTTCGTAAACAGGACATGAGAGATTTAAAGAGGATCAAACCATTTTATTCAGACTGTTTCGATAAACCTGTCTGAGGATCATTGACGAGGTACAGACAAGTGAACAGAGTGGTTCATTTTACAAAATGGTGGCACTAACCATACAGCCCAAGTCAAAAGAGAGACAAATAAATAGGGTAATACTAATAAGACTGTCAGGAAGAATATTATGATGTTCAGTTTCAAAGATAATCCTCTGTAAAAATGAGTTTCAACGCTCTACACTCTGAGTCAAAGTAAGATTATGAGAACCCAGAAGTCTCCGTTACTGATTCTCATGTTCAGAGTAAACGTTCAGTTCAGTGTTAGCAGAGAACAACACAAAGGAGTAAATCACTCAAAACTCACCATCCATGATGAAAAGAAATGCAGTACGAGGATGAATCAGGTTGACTTCAGGTTTTGTGTCGTCCTTTGTTTATTTGTTGCTTCTTGTTGTCTGCTCTTGTGCTCTTCACGGTTAAACTGGCTCAGTGACAAATTTTGTTTCATTTTTGTTTTGACTGCACTCCACAAGTGAAGTCAGTTGAACCACCCACAGGTAAAAAAGAGGAACAGGCTTTTTTTTTGACTTATTGTCTTAGTGTCCAGGTTTCAACAATTTAAGTTTTCCAGCTCATGTCTACAAAATTGATTCCCTAGTCTGGAGTTGATCTGTGGTTTTATTGCTTCAGTGCCCAGTGACATTGAGGTCTTTTTGTGTTGCTGAGCTCACCATGGCTTTTTAAAAAATTTCTCAGGATGTTCCAAACTGTAGATTTTGCCACTGTTACTAGTGTAGCAAGTCCTTGGAGGGTTTTTCTGCTTTCGCAGCTTAAGGATGGCTTGTATCACTTGGATGGAGAGCACCTTTGAACACATATAAAAGATGGTGCCGATGAGGATGGCTCGTGTTGCTCAGTGTCCTTCTCAACTTTGTGTTTTTCTTATGTTCGCTATGTTATTTCTTAGTTTCTTTGCAACCTGTAATGCTTTTATCACCTATGACAGACAAACTCTCCTGGAAATTCATCAAAACTTGTTATCCGGACATTCACGGACTGACTTTTTTGTGAATGGCGGTGACTCACCTTGGGTACCTGGGCAGAAGAAACGCCGGAGAAAAGGGGAAAAAGAGCCGGGCTTCTGGTCAGGCTGAGAAAGAGAAGACATCGCACCCTGCTTTCCAGCATTGTTCTAACGAATGTCCAATCTCTGGAAAACAAGCTGGATGAACTAAGGGCCAGGAAAACTTTCCAAAGGGACATTAAGAACTGCAACATCTTTGTTTTCACAGAGACATGGCTGGACCCCTCCGTCCCTGATGCGGCCATTGTCCCTGAGGAACTCTCCATTCACTGTCAGGATAGAACAATGGACTCAGGTAAATGTAGGAGAGGTGGTGTGTGCGTAATGACCAACAAACGGTGGTGTACTGATGTACAGACAGTTTCGTCGGGGTGCTCTCCTGATCTTGAACACCTTATGATCAGATGCAGACCTTTTTATCTGCCCAGGGAGTTTACAGCGGTATTCTGTACCACTGTTTATATTCCCTCGCATGCTGAAACCACACGGGCACTCGACGAACTGTTTGATATTATCGACTGGCAGGAAACGTTACACCTGGATGCTGCTTTTATCGTGGCTGGCGACTTTAATAAAGCCAACATGAAGAAAGTTCTGCCGAAGTTTTACCAGCACGTAAACTTTCCAGCGCATGGTGAGAATGTCTTGGACCATGTTTACACTCCGTACGCACATTCTGTACAGAGTGTAAAATGAGACCAGTCTGTCTCACCTCCAAGACCTCCAAGAAGCTCAGTCACAAACCTGTAGTAGACAGTTCAAGAAAGTAATTATTAATCTACACAATAACTGTCAACAATAGAGCTTCATGAAGAAACAGTAACAATAAGTTAAAAAATTGTTTATTTACCTGCATGGCTCAAGGACAGTCGCCAGCTTTTGGAATTTTACCAGCTCTGATGGAGTTAAAAAGACTAGCTTGTGCTTATGTTTGTCTAAAGCAAAAACAGCCTCCTGATTCTTTAGTAGACGAGAAACCATATCCAGCATTGAATTCCACTGTGTGGAAACATCCTGTATGAGTGGATCTTTCTGTTGCCCCAGTCTTGTTTGCTCCTGGTGTAGTTCCTCCATATTAGCAGGGCTGTGTTTAAAGTGACCCACTATCTTGCGACATTTTGCTAATGCATCACTAAACCCACTATCAGCAAGGCTAACAGTGATGGTTCTTTGCAAGATGTGAGCAACACAAGGCATGTGTTGGAATGGTAGGTGTCTTGCTGCAGCCACCATGGTTCGTGCACTGTCTGTTCCAACTGCGGTGACCTTTTGTTGAATTCCCCTGGCACAGAGAGAAACTTCTCAGCGCAGTTTTTGGCGTAGTTTCTGGTGTTTATCTTCTCTACACTCATGGCAAAAGACTCTAGAATCCACGTCCCTTCTTTTAAATCAACAATATGTGCAGTGACTCCCATGCAATTAGAATTACTAACGGAAGTCCAATGATCTCCAGTAAAGAGCCACAAAGTCCGCTTTCTGTAATGCATCTAATTTTGCTTGTTTTTCAGTGTCATAAAGCTGTTGAATTTTCCTTGAAATAGTCTTTTGGCATGGCAGTTGGAAAGTTGGATCACCTGACGCTAACTGTAGCACATTTTCTAACCCCCTATCTTTACCACTGATAGTGGTCTACAGCCCAGAGCAATCCAATTTGCAAGAGAATTTGTAAGTTTGTGTTATTGATTTACCAGGAAATCGTGCATTGACAAAAGTTCCCCTTTGCTTGGAATGCAAAGTGCGATTAAATGCGTAAATATTTTTTAAAATTAATTAATCGCTATTAACACGTTAAATTCCAACCCCTAATTATTATATATAGTATTTTAAAATACAAAAGTCACAAGCAAAGGGAGAAAACAATATAGCACATGTTTAACCAAGGAAGGTTTATTCAAAAATTTCAAAATGTATTAATAATTAAACAAACATAACATTATTTTGTTATGTTCAAAGCACCACAATTGTGGCCCAATATTATACAGAAGTGTCACAGTATATTAAACAGAAGCTGTCAATTCAGATCTGTAAAGTGGGCAATGATAATGAAGCAGTTCATTTCAAGTTGTGGATTAAAGTTGCTCTTCATAATTTTGGCCAACTAATACAAAGAACAGATATGAAACTAGAATATGAAAATCTCCAATTCAAAAGACTAAGGCACAAAACCATAATAAACTCAAAATTGGGTCAAAGACTCAGGACCATGACAGATTAGTGATGGTGTAAAATAGATTATTGGGACAGCAGTGCAGAGGCTTCAGAACTTCCCTTAGAATCCTCTGGTTTAAAAATTTCTTCAGCAGTAAAGTAATCCAGAGACAGTTGTCAGTATTTTTTACTGCTACACAGGAAACCCCCCAGCCCTTTCCGTTGTGTGTGCTCTCCCTCCAAATAGTCACAAGTCAGTTGATTCGACGAGCAGTGTTCATCTGAGAGTGTGAAACTGCAGCAGCGCAAAGCTCACTCTCTGATGTGTGCATTGGCTTTATTGTGCTCCTGGCTGCTGAGTTCTACGTGTGCAGGTTGTTGAATTTACGCACGTGTGGTAATGACTACGTGTGCTTTTGCATGACTTGTGACATAAATAATAAAATAAAGAACCTTGTATTCAGTTCAGTGTTAAAATCATCAGTATCAGTGTAGTACACACATATGCACAGATGAAATAAAAATCACACTGTTGAGTAATTACCAGTTGAACAGATAATTCTTTGAAACTTTTCAGGTATTTACTATTGTTGTTTTTGAAATGATTATTGGGATCCAAATAAATAAAGTAACAAATATAATAGAGCAGGATTTACTTTTGGCAAGTTATTTCTTTAATTAAGCAACAGGAAAGAAACACTTTTTTATATCAGTTTAAGTTTTGCTGCCTTAATGCTAATGCGTTATCAGACAATGTACATGATACTCTGTATAAACATACTATATGAAGACACATTCAAAACAATCCATTTTTCAATGCCTCAGTTTAAGCACACATCAACCAGTTTAACAAAATGCCTTTAAATCATCTTTTCATCAGTGTTGATAAGTACAAATAAAGTCCCAGTCTTCAAGGTCTTTGGTGATGAATGTAAGAAAGTTGTTTCTCACATTGATTAGGACTTCAACCAACACACATCAAAGAATAGTAAACTATCAATCATAAAAACAGAAAAGATCAAACTTTTTTTCTCTCTCGCTGTTTCAGGGTTTGAATCTACAATTCTCCCACAGGCTACAGATTTTAAGAAAGTGACAGGTATAATACAAGAGATAAATTTTGTCTGCATTATCAGCCTAACTTCAGAGGATGTAAATTATACAGTTTCTAACGTTCAGAAATACCAAGCAAAATAAAATCACTATGTCTGTTGTTAGTTGTTGTCTGTTGTTGGCTGTTTGAAAATGAAAAATATCAAACAAAGATTGATAAAGAGAAATGATAAATGTTTGGTAAAATACAGATAATTACTCAGATCCAGTCTGAACTGGAATAACTGACTTTTTGCTGACTGCTATGTAACATCTAAAAGAAAACCGGAATCTTTGTCTAATCCTTTCAAAACCCTTCAAAACCCAACCCTTGCTTCATACACTCTTAAACACCGCATATTACATTCAAATTCAGCCATCCAGAATGACCAATAATTTTTTGACAGGATTTTGCCTGGAATCTCAACTTTCACAAAGGTCATTTGCTGCTTTTAATGTTATGGCAGTGTAAATGGTCATCATCCTTATTTTTCAGTACCTATAAGCAACAACAAAACCAAAAATCCCACCACCTACTGCAACAAGGAATCCCCCCAGCAGTACTCTTGCTGTAATACTAGCAAAAGTGATCAAAAGCATTTCAATGTCCCACTGACTTTTATTTTTCCACACTGCCTGAAGCATTTAATTGGTGTAGTAGCCTGTTGAGAAGCTGTTTCACTTGTAACTGATTACTCCACCAGGACTGGTATAGTTGCAGATGTTGTTAATGCAGTATTTACTGTCAGCTTTTTAACATCTAATAAAGAAGAGACATCTTTGTCCAGCATCAGTAGTCCTTTTATAACCCAAATCTTTCACTTCATATGATGTGACAGACCATATATTACAGTTAGTTAATTCAACAAACTATCTTTTTTATTGGATTTCTGCTCAGGTTCCATTTTTAACTGTTGAGGTGCTCTTTCCCAGATCGTTGCCACAGTTTCATATACTGTTGATGACTTTTGTGCAACGTGATACCCTAAACAAACTCCCTTTATTGGTGCACCAAAGAGTGCTCCTATCAGAGCTCCTGCTGTGACACCAACAAAAATTCTCAAAAGCCTTTCAACAATGCCATTTGGATTTTCCTTTTTCTCTTTCTGCACTTTCTGCATTTCATTGGTGTAGCAGCCTCTGCTGTTTTTCATCTCATCAATAGTGTTGAGCAGCTGTTTCACTTGGTACTGGTTATTCCTGTAGTCACCAGGATTGTTGTTTTATTGTTTTTTTTTTGTTTTTTATTGTTGATTGTTGTTTCCAGTATTTATTATCAAAAACATGACACCTGCCGCCACACTTCTTCACCAGATTTCCACTTCTTCAAAGATTTTCCGAAACCTCCGTCTAATCACACATCAACAAGCTTGAGAAAATTCTACATACAGTCTTAAATCATCTATTCATCAGTGTTGACATGGAAAAAAATGTAATGTTTCCATTTGTCCCAAATATCCACAAATGTGTCATATTGTAATCTGTTAGAGAATGTCATTTTTTCCATTTTAAACAACCCATAGACAACCTCATGCCAGTCTTTTAGTGATGGAATTTTTACACTTAGCCATTTCTTAGTGATAGTCTTTCGGGCAGCCAAACTCAGAATGCCATATAACAGCTTGGTCACTTTATCCATGTTTACTGAATATAAACATCCAAACAAAAGTTCATCCCAGTTAAAGGAAAGTTGCATAATGAGAATAATCTGTAACTCAGAGTGAATTGAAACCCAAAAAGTGTTTATCAATGGACAAGACCAAAACAAGTGGAAGTGCTTTACTCCTTGGGCCCCACAGTTTTTCCAGGAGCTGGAGGAGTTGGAATAATGTTTACTTTGTGCAGGTGTAATAAAAAAATCTACAAAGACTCTTCCAGCCAAAACATCTCCATATATTAGAGCTAGAGATTCTCCACTGAAAAGCACATTGCTGATACCAAGTGTCATTTGAGATGACCATATTTGTTTCCCTGGTATTAAATTCAATTTTTTAATATCCTCATTTAATTTATGGCACAAAGGTTTAACATTTGCAACATATATTTTTGAGAGATCTTTAGGGATATTTACTCCAAGATACTTCATTTGCTCCAGCTCCCAATTCAAATTAGCTTTAGACTTAATTTCCTAATTTGGCTTATAGTTAAAAGTTAAAATCTGAGTCTTCGATATATTAAGTTTATAACCTGATATTGAGCTAAAGGTCTCCAGGAGTGATAACAGCTTGGGGAAGGTAATATTTGGATTTGTCAAGTAAATCAAAATGTCATCGGCGAACAAAGAGATCTTATGTTCTCGACCCATAATCTTGACTCCGGTAATATTAGTGCTTTGTGTAACACCTTGACTCAGGGCCTCTATGAAAAGAGCAGAAAGTGGAGGACTTAATGGACAGCCCTGGCGTGTCCCTCTCTGTAGATCGAAAGATTTTGAAATCACCCCATTCTTGCCCTTGGGCATTTACAGTGGCTTGCAAAAGTATTCAGCCCCCTTGAACTTTTCCACATTTTGTCACATTACAGCCACAAACATGAATCCATTTTATTGGAATTCCACGTGAAAGACCAATACAAAGTGGTGTACACGTGAGAAGTGGAACGAAAATCATGCATGATTCCAAACATTTTTTACAAATAAATAACAGCAAAGTGGGGTGTGCATAATTATTCAGCCCCCTTTCAATTCAATTCAATTCAATTTTATTTATATAGCGCCAAATCACAACAACAGTCGCCTCAAGGCGCTTTATATTGTGTAGTAGATCGTACAATAATAGATACAGAGGAAACCCAACAATCATATGACCCCCTATGAGCAAGCACTTTGGTGACAGTGGGAAGGAAAAACTCCCTTTTAACAGGAAGAAACCTCCGGCAGAACCAGGCTCAGGGAGGGGCGGCCATCTGCTGCG
>VUQG01045986.1:0-26760 GCA_015106755.1 Etia nguti
GTGGGGTTTTGAACAGCATTCACCGCTTCCTTCAATTTCCGATAAGCCAGGGCCAAGCCAGCTCCGATCAGCAAGAGCCCCGTTATCATGGTGCCGAATAGGTAGATGTCTTCAATGTCCTCAATAGACAGTCCCGCTAGGCACACGACGCACCACTTCTGCCACCTGTCCATCGTGTATCCGGCAGGAAACGTCCCTCCAGGACAGTCGGGCTCTCCCAGTTTCTCGTCGAGAAGAGAGTGTCAATTGCATTAATTGCTCGTAATTACTGATACTGGACGCTCTATGGTCCTAGTTTTATTGGACCTCTCCTCAGCTTTTGACATGGTATATCATAACATCTTATTATTAAGACTTGAGCACACTGTGGGTATTAGAGGCACTGCCCTTGACTGGTTTAAATCATACCTCGCTGACAGGTCCTTTTCGGTTAATTTGGGCACCTTCTCCTCTTCCTCTGCACCGGTCTGTTGTGGTGTGCCTCAAGGATCAGTTTTAGGCCCTATTCTTTTCTCATTGTATTTGCTCCCTTTAGGTGCAATCTTTGAAAAATACAATATCCCCTTTCACTGTTACGCCGATGACATACAGATCTATTTTGAACTTACTGATGTCCTTGCCGTGCATCTGCATTATTTTCGAGAATGCATGCGTGAGGTCAAAGAATGGTTCTTGGGTAACTCTCTTGTCTTAAACGATAAGAAAACTGAGATCGTGGTGTTCGACAGTAATATCCCTCGTATCCAACTTCGTGCTGCTTTGGGTCCCTTTGCTAGCTCTTCTTGTGATTATGTCAGTAACTTGGGTGTATTGCTGGATTGCTTAAATTTGATAAGCAAGTGTCTGCTGTAGTGAGATCTAGCTTCCACCAACTGCGCCTTATCTCTAAGGCTAGGCATTATGTTCCGCATGAGGACCTGGAGAAGCTTATTCACGCTTTTGTGACCTCCAGGTTGGATTATTGCAACTCCCTTTATTTCGGCCTTCCCTCTTCTCTTCACCTTAGACTGCAAGCAGTCCAAAATGCGGCGGCCTGCCTCCTGACTGGTACCAGGAAATTCTCTTCTATTACTCCTGTTCTAGCTGGCTTGCACTGGTTACCCATTAAGTACCGTATTCAATTTAAAATATTAAAACTTTAAGTTCAAAACTATTAATAAATTAGTGCCGAGTTATCTTAGTGAACTTCTTAGGCCACATACCCCTGCCAGAACACTTAGATCTGCTACTCAATTACTTCTGGTGCAACCCAGATCTTGGCTGAAGTCTCGGGGTGACCATGCGTTCGCTTTGGCTGCCCCGGTCCTGTGGAATAATCTTCCTCTCGCTATCTGCGCCTCTGGTTCTATCTCATTGTTTAAATCATGAGACTTAAAGACTTACTTATTCAATCTTGCCTTTCCTTCTAGTTAATATTTGACTTATGATTTTATATTATGTACTTTTATGCTTATTTTAATTTCTTTGTTTGATATGTATCTGTTGCTTCTCCTATGTATTAGTGACAGTGATCTGCTTGCATACCTAGTATGTGCTTTGGTCCTATTTCATTTCACCTTTTCCTTTATTCTCTATGTTTACTTTGTTAAGCACCTTGGTATACCCTTGGTTTTTAAGTGTGCTTTATAAATAAGGTTTATTATTATTATTAATTACTTCTGAAATCTCCATCCATCCATTCTCTTCGCTGGAGCCTATCCCAGCTGTTTTAGGGCGAGAGGCGGGGTACGCCGTGGACAGGTCGCCAGTCTGTCGCAGGGCTAACACATGGACAAACATTCACATTCACACCTATGGGCAATTTAGAGTTACCAATTAATCTATCCCCACTAACAGAAAGACCCCGGCCTGATGGTGGAATTGAACTTCTTGCTGTGAGGCAACAGTGCTAACCACCAAGCCACCGTGCTGCCCCCTCTGAAATCTAATAAAAGTAATTAGCCACATGCTACACAGTGATGAAAGCTCTGTTTTGGTAAATGACAGAAGTGTAGACCAAAAATATTATAGTTAACTAAAACTAAACTGAAAATTAAAACATTTTTGTTTAACTAAAAGAAAAATAGAAAAACTAGACTTGTGAAAAAAAATCACAAATTTAACAAAATCGTTTGTGAACTTGGAAAATGAACAAAGAATAAAATTAAAAACACAGCAAAAATATTCTTGATTTTAGTTTACAAGTTACCTGATGAGGCATTGATGGACGCTTTTGAAACTTTGGATGTCTACAAGTCGGAGACAACTGCTTTCAAAAAGTTCTGTATTTTTATTATAATACCTGTACTGCTTCTGACATACAACACTAATTAAAAAGACTGAAACTAATAAAAAAAAACTAAACTGAAGCTGGACAGTCTTTCCAGTGAATATACAGTCAACTTGCATATTAGCCTGACGGCCTGTGTCAAAAGTATTGACTTCTACTCTCTCTGCTGCAGAGAACGTGTGTGGTGAAAGCTGGCACCTGGTGGGCAACTCTTGTCTGAAATTCATCACGACCAAGGACTCGTACGATAACGCCAAGCTGACCTGCAGGAACCACAATGCCGTCCTGGCCTCTCTGACCACGCAAAAGAAGGTGGACTTTGTCCTGAAGGAGCTGCAGATAATGAGCGTGGTGGTAAGGAGAAGGGGGCGATTGGAGGGGGAGGTAACCAGGATATTAATTACTGGATTAGAGAAAAATGTGATATTCTCCTTGGGGAAATTGGGTCATCAGACCGGCAGAGAGAAAGATACCGATAAGACTTGAGATGCGCGGAGAGTGCCAGAGATAAAAATGGATAATTACAGCAAAAAGATCAAATCAGGCAAAGACTGAAGAATGATACACTACTTAGACAACTAATGATGTCGTCTACAAAGAGCATCTTCTTTGATATACTGTCTTGTTGAAGTAAGCGCATGTGGACACATTAGAAGAATAAGTCAACAACAGTTACACACTGGTTCAAAAAAAGACCACATCTGAAGTCCACTATAAAAAAAGATTTTTATTTCTCATGTTTTTCTCTGATTGATGAGCATAAATGGACTCTTGTGCACCTTCTCTAGTTTTTGCCCTTGGCTGTCTTTTCGGTAGCTTTTGAAATCTTCTCTTTTCCTTCTTAATCTGAATGAGCTCTGGTTGGATTCTTTTTTTTCTTTTTGTGTGTTTGATTTTTGAACCATTAAGCGTGAAACAAATCTCCCATTAACAGATCTCTTCCTCAGAGCTCAGACATCTCTTACTCGCTCCATTAGAGCACACGCACAAAAATCTATCCCTGCGATCGATCAACCATCGCGAGCCGCCGTCTTTATTCTGTTCACGTATCCGCAGATGTGGACAGAGGATGGACGGACGCAGTGTTGGGTATCAGGTTGTAAAGTTGTAAACTTTTAAGTTGGTTGGGGTTAAACTTCCTTAGGTTTGTAAAAATTTGTGCATCTTACCAAACATAAAAGTCAAGTAGAGGATTTAACACAAGTGTTATCTTCTCCAATAATAGAATTATCTGATTTTCTTTTCCACCTCATTTTGAAAATTGTTTTGAAATGTTTGACATAAAATGATTTTATTACATTTTGCACATTAAACCATTAAGAAATCAATCAGTTCATTCATAAATAGATGAGAAAAAGATGCATAGATAATGGAAAAAGTAGTCCCTACAAAAAAAAGAAAGAAAAAGTTATATAGCTCTTTGTAGTTTTTAATTACATACCAAATGCAAATACTGCCTCCTTTAACTTAGGCCACCCATGCAAAAAAAAGCGATCCTGCAAAGTGCCTTGCAGCCACCACACGGCAAATCTAATGCTGAAGCTAAATAAGACAAAAGGGGTCTAAATCACAAAGTCAGGCTGGAATTAAAGAAGTGTCTTTCATCCATTCTAATGAAATCGTGTAGATTTCCCCTGCTGGTCTAAATTTGTTCTGGTGGTTGCTTTTCGGTAATCTTTGTGCTTAAGGGTAGAGAATAATGGAAGCTTAACTGCTCTGGAATAACATTGGTTTTCAATGATACGGGCGCAGAGATTTGGAAACGGGCTTCACGAGTCGCCCTCCCTTGTTGTATTGATGGTGTACATCCAGTTCGGCAGTTCCAACGGTTTCCAGGCAGGTTTAATCAATCCAAGAAATGGCGATTGTATTGGATCTCAAAGGTACAGTTATCCCTCTCATGCCGACGAGAGAGAGAAAAGTCTTTTTGTTTACTACTATTGCAATATTAAAGCCATTGATTAGAGATGAGTTGGATAACAGAGCTTCTCAAGTCAACTGAGGTAAAGCTGCCTTTATTGCCACTGCATCTGGTGCAGTGTATTGCACGCCAGTACAAATGAAAAGCTGCACTGAGATTTTCTCTTTGTGTTGTAGTCAAACTATTTTTTTTGGAATTGATTTCCTTAAACTGATGTAATCTTCAGCATAAGTGTAACCGACGCTTAAGTTTGAGATGTTTTCCAGAAAAATCTGTCGGTAATCTGATACCAAAATCGATCAGAGCAAAGAGCCATCGTGTAAAATCCTCCTTTGGTTTGCCGTTTACAGTATAAGGCCACTGTGACGCCATGGGTAGGGCTAAGGAAAATCAACGTGTCCTACTGGTGCTGGGAGGACATGTCGCCGTTCACCAACACCACCCTGCAATGGCTGCCGGGCGAGCCAAGCGACGCCGGGTTTTGCGGCTACCTGGCCGAGCCGGCAGCCACCGGACTGAAAGCTCAAACCTGCATAAGCCCCGTGAATGGCAGCCTGTGCGAACGACCGGGTGAGCTCACTATGTTTATATTTTAAAGTCTGTTAATGCACATTTATTTGTGCAGAACAGAAAAAAGAAGTTGCATGCAGAAAGTAATGTCATGTCTAAGAACTAGCTGAAGAGAAAGGTTTTTTTTTTTTTTCTCTAACCTTTCTGTCCGTACTTGTTGAGGCTGTACAAGTAGATTGTCATGCCTGATGCTCATTTTTGTTGCAGATAACTCATGTCTGCCTGATGAGGCTGTCATTAGGCTGATACTGGGTACACAAAAAGGCAGATGGAGGCCTAAATGGATTTGTGAATAGCTATGAGGCTCATTATACCTCTTGCTGTAACAATGGCACCTTTTTAAAGTTCACTTGTGTTCATTTCTGACCCTTTGAAATGAGCTTAAGAGACTTATAACTGCTGGTTTATAATACCCTGGAGTTAAGCAGAGGGCTGAAGTCCCACAGAGGCATCCATACTAAAAGAGTTTGTTGCATTTTACAGCCAACCACAGTGCCAAGCAGTGCCGGACACCCTGCGCCATGAGAACCACCTGCAGCGAATGCACCAGCAGCAGCAGCTCAGAGTGCATGTGGTGCAGCAACATGAAGCAGTGCGTCGATTCCAACGCCTATGTAGCCTCCTTCCCCTTTGGCCAGTGTATGGAGTGGTACACCATGAACACTTGCCCACGTAAGAGATCGTTTTCCTGTATTACAGTTCGATTTTATTTCATCTGCCTGCATGTTATAAAAGTATAACTCCTGAATAGTTACACTGTTCCTCCCTTTTTGCCCAGTGCCCCTGCTTGCCCAAGGACATTGGGCAAGCAGGGCAGCCTTTGGCCTGAGGGTCATTTTGTGACCGAACAATCAAGATGAGAAATCAACTGACCGCATTAAAGTGGGACTGAGGATTCCCGACTAAAACCCAATTTTAAAACCTTTAGTCGGTTAATGTAGCCCTTCACAATTTAAATTCTTAATCTCCTTTTAGTAATACTTTATTTAACAGAGTTATTTCTTAGAATGAAATATGTAATGAATTGAATTTCAAGGGGAGTAAAAGAGTTTCATTTAATTGCTCCACTTAATGACTAATTTATGTTTTAGTCAGAGCACAGCATGTTGGTGAACATGGGGAACAAAAAAATTTGTGAAATTTTAGGGTGGTTATTGAGCATGCCATATGGGTGCAAATTGCCTGGTGTTTCCCATATTTCCTGTTTGATTTGACAGATTTATTATTTTTTTAATCAGTCATAAAACCACGAAGTGGCAAACAAGTAATCTGAAAACAAAAGAAATGGTTAAATGTGTAGATGAGTTAGAAGAGGAGAGTGTAACGTTTTAAAGATTTTGCTTATTTCCTTATTTATCACTACTGGGGGAAAGTTACTCTAAATGTAGGGAGCAGTAAAATTAGGCACCCTTACCGTTGCCTTTGCTGAAAGGCAGCAAAGGCAACCGGCAAACCGTTGCAGGCAAACCGTTGCAGCATTTCATTTAAAACTCTGAAGCTGCAAGCAGCTACATGTATAACTACCAGCCCTTCAGTCACGATTCATTAGTTGCAATTTAAGAAACGAGGAAAATCCAGCGGAAAATAAAGACATAAATCTGAAATCTGTGTATGTAGTACTGGAGCTGCAGTTAATATACTCAATCATTCAAGCATATGCTGCTCTGGAGATCTTCATCAGACTTTGAAAAAAATAAAGGCTTGTTGATTATTGGTCTGTAGAGTAGAGCATCTTGGGACTGTTTCGGGGGATTTTTAACCTCCATTTAGCCGAACAAATAAAATTGTAGCCCTCCACTGACTGGCGATGGGGATCGATAATCTGGTTTGTTAGTTTGAAACCTGGTTGGATTTTGTCTTTGCAGCAGAGAACAATTTTCTTTTATGAAACCTAGCAGGTGAATCAAGTTATTATAGCCATAGATGAATGAACTCCTCATGGGGCGAGAGATGGAAATTAAAGGCACACATTCATGGGTCTTGAAGTCTTGTCTTTATGTGGTAATTGTGCCATGTTGACTGATGATGATCACATGTTAAATGGTTATCCGGCTTATAAATAGCTTTTAAAACTCTCTTCACTTCCACTTAATTTGGAAAGGAAGCCAGATTTTTTTCCCCACACATACTGAAGTTTAACAGAACACACATTCAGTTTTTCTAAAGAAACTGTTTGACATTTTTGACAACCACATTCTTGCTGGGTTATAGATGTGCAGATCAATCCAGCTGTTCACTTTGAAGCTAAAAGCAAAGAGACTAGCTTTGATTTAAAGAGTGAAATCCGGTGAAACCAACTGCCATGACCCTACCAAAGGTCAAGAGCTGACATGATGTAACCTGTAATGTGTGAGGAGATGATATTATAGTCATTTCCCTCCAGTTCCAGTGTCTTAGCTTTATTTTAAGCTAACGCAAAAATGATCACGCTATCACTTGCTTCCACTGACTAGTGTTTTACTGTTACGTAAGCACAATTTTCTGAGTATGTCGGGAATTCAGAGCTCTGATTGTTGAAATACCGGTGGCTTTGTTTGTACCTACCAACACAGAATCATTTGTAAAAGCCATTTTTATTTTTTACAGCCAAAACATTATGAAATATAAATACCTTTTTAATCACCTGGTGCTGTGTTTCAATTCAGCGGAGAACTGTTCCGGATACAGAACGTGCGGGCAGTGTCTGGACCAGCCGGGCTGCGGTTGGTGCACTGACCCCAGTAACACGGGCAAAGGTCAGTGCATCGAGGGTTCCTACCGCGGGCCCTTCCAGACCTCTGTCCCGGCCCCTTCCACCCTTCCTGGTCTGCCCGCCAATCCTCAGCCGGCCCTCAACGCCAGCATGTGTCCGAGCGAATCAAAGTACAACTGGTCCTTCATTCACTGCCCAGGTAGGAACGTAATCTAAGATATTAGTTGTGTGAAGTATGTTTTTAAATGCCATTCATGCAAATTAATTTCACACAGACAGACAGACAGACACATGTTGTGGGGATTACAAAAATGGTTGTGTAATTTCTGTTAAATCTGCATTGTAACAAAACCTGAATTACAATCCAAATAAAACATGTTTATGTTGCATTTTGGGAAAATGTGTTTCTGTGTTGACCCTTTGGTTTTTAATTGCTCCTCATTATGTGGTACAAACAGGGGGACTGGCATTTGAAGGAAATACTCACTTAGCTTAACATCTATAGTCATCTTCTCATCTAAAATGATTGACATGCTGCTATAAAGAGACTACTGGCCGATGCCTCTTATGATACACTCGAGCACTGGACAACAAACAACTCCGGACGTTTATTTTACATAAATTTACATAAATTTCCCTGCTCAGAATAATCTACACATTCCTTCATGTTCTTTCTTTATCGGGGTATTTATGCAGTATGTTTGTTTACTCTTTTGCAGCATGTCAGTGTAATGGTCACAGCCAGTGTGTCAACGAAAGCATCTGTGAGAAGTGCGAGGACCTGACAACCGGCCGACACTGTGAGAGCTGCATCTCCGGCTTCTACGGAGATCCGACCAACGGGGGCAGCTGCCAGCGTGAGTATCCGTGGGCCGTTCGTTCCGGCGCTAAATCAGCCAGTCGGCATTTCGGCACGCGGCTTCATTTAACTTGTCAGTATTTTACAGTTCATTTTTATGTCAGCCATTTTCCTGATTCCTCGCTGCACCGTAAAGCCTTCCCAGGGATATTAAAGATTTGCTCCTTTACAGCTAATGCTGACAGTCAGTCAGTCGGACAACAAATCAATTGTCTATTCCTTCGACAGGTTAATTTAGCTTACCGGTATATTACAGCCCAAGTATGTTGTGTGATTTTTACTTTTTATGCCTCCCTCTGGTATGTACATATATTTATTAAGTTCTGCGTCAATCAATAACCTGCCCTGTCTCCATCAAACATCACTATCTTGTCAGCGTGCCCCCTCAGGGACATTAAAGGCATGCTTTACTTCACAGCTAATTGGTTTGACTCAAGAGGCATTATGTGGACAAGTAAAAAGTACACAGTCAATGCCTCAAAATGGAGATTATTATCAAATAATCAAGATGACACGTGTACCTAAATGATGATAAATCATAAGGTGGCTCTTTTCTTCCAAGTCCCCCACTGTTAGCAGACTTGTATGCATTTCACAGCTGTTTTTACCAAGGGGGTGAGTCATTTTAAGAATGATAAATGATGATAAATTAATGCAAAGGATGATGCGCATTAACGTTTGTGCAGGTGCCTTAAAATGGGTCTTTTAAAAATCACCAAGCCTAACAGACATTTCACATGTGTTCACATGCAAGACATTTCTCTCTTGGGAGATGGAAAGTTGTTCTTCTCCTGGAGAGTGCCGCCTCGTTGCGATGTGACTGGCCAGATTGCCATGACTGCCGTTATGCTCGTGTAGTTAACATCATTTCAGAGGATGAGGCCTTTATTTGAGTCTCTAGGTGCAGTGGCCTCATGGGAATCTTTGAGCTTTTCAGTTAGATTTCAAACCCTGCACTCACAGTGCTTCGTACAGCTTCCACCCCCAATCTGATGACAGTAGTGGGAAAAACCGTTGTGTGGTCAAAGTTGCAAATTATTATCCACAAGCTAGCTTAAAAAGATGTAAGAATTAGATGTTAAGTCATGGCCATGGCTCTCAGTATGAGCTTTAAACAGCATGGGGAAACGGAGAGGTGGTGCTGTGCATCTGTGCATGTTAGACTGAGTTAGAGTTACAGGTACATGTATGTTCTGGGCACTTTCACATCTAATGCATCATGTATTTACAAAATAAATTATGAACAGTCTGAGATGTCTTCACCACCTTACTTTGACAAAAACATTACCCTTGGTCTGCCATACACCAAAGACTGTAAAACTGACAGTAATTCTGGCCTCTGGCTCTAATGCAAGTACATGTTTGACAACCTGAGTTTAAATGAACTAAATAATGTGCTGGGTGCTGTTTAGTTTAATGACCAAATGTTGAAGCTTCTGAAGCTTACGTATGTGTAGAATATTTTTATATGCACTGATGGTAATGATTCATCTGGAATGAATGTTATCGGAGATATGTTAAACATTCAGTGAAGTCATATCGTAAAAACAACTGTAGAACTCACAACTGTGTTTAATATTAAAAATGAGAGCTTTTTCACTTGCACAATATTACGAGAGCTCAAAGGATGGGGACTAAACAGCTGTGTAGCCTTAAGAAAACCACTTCTCTGTGATATTAATCAGGGGGAGGGTTCAGTTTGCTGGGGAGTCCAGTCCACGTGACCAGAATTACCCTGCATTTGTATTATTGTAGGGTCTTTGCCTTACAATATAAAGCTCCTTGAGGTGACTGTTGGGATTTAGCAATATATAAATTGAACTGAATTAAATTGAACTGTTTCATAGTGGTTGTTACATCGGGGTAAGAAGTGAAGCCGATGAGGTGAACCACCCCTCATGCCTCGTGTTCACAGCCTGTGGGGACGGTGTTATTGTGCAGGGTCAGCTGGACCACCTGGATATACTGCACGATGGATTTTTTGTTCCATTCATGATATCATGGACATATTCCAAGATGACAATGTCAGAATTCATCAGCCTGAAATTGTTTGGTTCAGAGAGCATGAGACATTGTCACACATGGATTAGCCAGCACAGAGCGCAGACTTTAACCCCACTGAGAATCTCTGGGATGTACATGAGAAGACTTTATGCCGCAAAGGCGGCCCAATGAAATATTAGCCTCAGACTTTGTTTCTTTTCTTGTCACTTCAAAGTTGTAGTGAAGATGAGGATCAAGCAGGGCAAAATGGGTTAATACAGGAAGAGGCCATTAATGGAGTCTTTAGGTCTGAATGTGCTCTGTCATTACAATCTGTCATTATATGGTTTATATATATATGTGTGTAATATATTCACTGTACTGTACAAGTCTTGTGTGTGTTTGCTGCTGTGATAATTAAAATAATTTATTTATCTATTTTTTTAAAAAAATTTTTCAGCCTGCAAGTGTAATGGCCACGCAAGCATGTGCAACCCTAACAATGGCAAGTGCTTCTGTACCACCAAGGGCATCAAAGGAGACAGATGCCACCTGTGAGTTTCACATTTCATGATGCTCACCTGTCTCTTTGTCCTCTTCTGCACTGTTTTCTTTTTAACTCATGCAATGTCTGAAATCTTTACTACAATTTTTTGCACCCCTAGAATTCAGATTGCTCGTGGGGCACCTTAGACTTTCTTTTCTTTTTTTTGTTTTTGTCCAACAGATCCATTATGTGTTACACTGCATCCAGAGAATATGACAGCACCAGAGTGGTACTGGTCTATAGAAAACCCTCAAATAGCCCTTTTCAACTTTTCTAGGAATTTCTTTTTCTTCACTCGTGTTTTGAACAAAGAACTCTAACTTGAAGATGGTCCTTTGTGATAGTAAGGGCTTATAACTTAGCACTTCGGGGATCAAAGCCGCTAACCGGTCAATCACAGACATCAAGGCCTCTGCAGTCTGTGTACCGTGAAAACAGCATTCAGTGATGAGTAAAAATGTGAATTCCTTTCAATGATTTAGTCAACGTCTCCAAAAATTAACAGCATAAATGTATTTCCCAGTTGTTGAACTAACCTAAGAATGAGCCTGTAAAACCATCTGCAGATTAGGAAATGGGTTTCCAATAATCAACAACTTTTATGTGCAAAATTGCTGAACCAAATGAACTTCAGTGGGGTTTTTTTTCCTCCCCTGAAATGTTATTTTCCAGACCTGTAAAGCCACATGTTGAGATTTCAAAATGAAAAACTCTAACCATGGCACAGCGCAGCAGCAGCTGTTCGTTAGCGCTTCCAGCTATATTTTTAGTACTTGTCTTAACCCTGGACTTCATTATCAGAGGGTTTTCCAAAATCCATTAAAAAGTTGAGATAAGGTTTCGCAAATGATTGGTCATCAGTATGAAAATGAGGCCTTTTTTTCGCCTTATTAAATTTCTTTAAAGTTTTCGGTAGGCACACGTTTCCTGTTAATTCCCATCACGTTCACTTGGCCTCCTTTTAATCTTTTTTTTAAATTCTTTTACACTGTGGTGTTACTTCCTGACTGAAGGTTAACACTTCTCTGATTCTCTCTGTCTTCTGCTCTTTCCTCTTTCCTTTTTTTCTGAATTTTCTACCATCTCTGTTCATCTTTCCCTCGCTTCTCTTCAGGTGTGAAGTCGAGAATCGCTACCAAGGCAACCCCCTCAAAGGAACATGCTATTGTAAGTGGAATTACAATTACTAACGTCAGTAAAGGGGTGAGTGTGTGTGTGTGTGTGTATGCGTGCGTGGTGTCACATTAGGAGAGCATTATGAGGTCTGAATCTCTTCCGTGTTCATGTCAGTGGCAAGACAGCAACATGGCTCCTAAATCAAAGCAGTTTGATGTTTAAAAAATAACATCCTGAGCCAGAGCTGCTCTTTTAAACAAGTCGCAGGTGGAATGAATTGAAAGTGAGACGCAGATGAAATTCCCAGAAATGCAGGGGAGCTTACAAAGGACCATCTTGTTCTTTTCCCACCTGTGAGAAGTCATTTTGCAGACAGAGTGCAGTACAGCGGTCCCCTGCTTCTAATCCTGCCATTTTTAGTCTCATTATCTGATGATTATGGAGGCTAAAGTGATGTCATGTTTGTCTAATCATCAGTACTTTCTAACCCAAACAAGCTATAAATCATGTTAGACTGTATAGTGTTAAATTTGGAGGATGGAGGAACTAGGTCATCCATTGTGCTGTTTTTAAAAAAATATATATTTATGTTCTTATTACCCTCTATTCTGCTAAGGTGTGTATATGTCTCTAAGGCATAAATGAACAGGCATTTCTGTTAACAGGAACATTAAGTGTTATCCATATTTACCCTGAATTAATTGGATAAGTAATTGAATAGTTTGTTAAAATCAATCAACTGTAAATTTATTCCTCATCAAATTATTAATCTATAATGGAATTTAACAGCTAGTGTGCTCTGTGGTTATTCAAACACAGCTTATTTTTGGTAGCACCTGTTGGTATTTGTGGTTGTAGCAAACGCCCCCGTCATCCAAACACACCGCAACTTTAATAAAGAAGTCGGGCAGTAATTTGTAATTGGGAATTTTCAATCAGTCCATGAGCCGCGGTGATCTGATTTTCTGCTTCGCACAATATGAGTCTATGTCCCCTCTGTGCCGACTGCTCGGTTACCTTGCTGGGAGCTTAGAGGTGTGCTGCCAGTGACTGCCAGCTCAGTGTGGCTGCTCCTTCTTGTCCCATTACTCCCTGTAATATTTCAAAACGACCTGCTGTCAAAAAAATGCCAGCAGGGACTGTTGTTTTGTAGGCGCGTTTGTGGGGAACAGTAGTGGCAAGCACTCGGTTCCTGACACAAGCCGCATTTCCTGTTACTACCTAATAATAAAAATAAACTCATGTCTGCCGGTTACATTCCTTTTAATGTGAAGCTGAAGCAGCTGGGAATGTTTTCTGTACGTTAGAAATTAATTACATTAGTTTTTTTAATGACAGTATCACGTACTATTATTCAAATGTCTATAAAGCTTTTAATCAGTGTTACCTTTGCTGTGTGGAGAGGAAACAAACAAACAAACAAATAAAACCCTTAAAGTTTTCAAGTTCCCAGGATCATATAATCCATTTGTTATACTGGTTGTTCAAAGCAGCATTGAGTTGGATTACTCTGATCTAACTGGGACTAAATGTGTTACTTTTTATAATTAATAACAGGTAGAATAGCATGGGGTCACTTTAAAGTGAGACCCTGCTGAGACCCAGAAAAACTCTCCTGCAGTGTCTCCGAATGAGGGACCAGTACGTGATCCAGCTGTTTGAACTGATTTTTGACTGAAGTTGAACTTTTTGTTTGACTTTGGAAATTATTTGAGGTGGGATTATTTTATGTTTACTTATTTTCGAGATTTGGCCCCATCTAAATCGCTTTTATCCAGATTATGTGAGAGTAACTGTAACTGCAGAATAACCTATGGCGCTCGAATGCATCCGTCTCCCCTGTTTTGAACGTCAGTGTTTTGTTGTGCTATCGTGAAAGTGACGTTCAGCTGTAATTTACCGCCAGGTTGGCACGCTGTCATGTTAACCCATCCTCTGTCCTGACCTTCATCACAGAGCACGCTCCAAAATCTTCAGGTCTATCCAAGAAAGTCAATCGAATGTTTGAAACGGAGAAAGAATGGGAGTAATTTCCCGCCTGGAGCCCTGTCTGAAACCATGTTCTTGTGTGACTTTCAAACTAGACTGATTGAGTTGCTATTCTGCTTCTTTTTGTAATCCCCACCACATTCCTCCCACGCTGGCGGCTCAACGGCTTCAAACAGACACGCTCCTCATCGACTACCAGTTCACCTTCAGCCTGTCGCAGGAAGACGACCGCTACTACACGGCAATCAACTTTGTGGCCACACCTGAGGAGGTATGTGTCTAACAGTGAGCACCCCACCGCCACTGCAGCTGTCACTTCTGTGAAGATTAGAAAGTTTATAGTCATTGTCGAACAAATAGGCTTACTTCCTTGTCATTTTAGGGATTACTTGGATGGTAGTTCACCAGCTCACATGCACACTGATTGTACTGGACAGGCAGGAAGCATGGTGATGGACATGAGCATGTACCAAAACTAACTTAAAAATCAAATTAGAATCAGTATTTAATAATCGCTCAACAAACTGAGTCGACTGGTTTATTATGTTCCCTGCAGGAAAGTTTCCTCGCTGATAAGCTCGTCATCAGAGCGAAGAGTAATGTGGCCACTCATCAGAGAGTCAGTCACGCAGATGTTTTCACAGCAAACAAAAGCTTGTCCGGTCGTGTTTACCTGGCTGCAGCATCTGGGGCCAAAATTGAAACATAAGCATCTGATTAAATGTTCCAGATGGTATTTTTCCCCTGACAAAGCTTCTACTGAACATTTACAAATGCACAATCAGCTAAAGGGGAGGCTCAACTGTTACAGCAAATCACAACATATTTCTATATATACATCAAATCCAGGAAACTCGTAACGTTTCCTAATGAAGCTGAATTTTTAGCTGATTGAGTTGTTCCGCAGTTATCTAGTAAATCAGAAACCAAAAGATCATTTAAAAAATATAGAAGCAAGTAGAACACTTCAAATTCAAGACAAAACAATGATAACATCTGTGATGCACATGTGTAACAATAAATAGAGCAGACATTTGGATTTCTCACTGTCCAGCTTCAGCCGGCTTCGATTAAGCCGTTGAAATGTTAATTGTTGCCTTTTTTCTTTATTAAATAATTGATTCATGAACGCTGGCTTTCAGTTGGTGAGTAAACATCAATTACATCTCAGCTTACATCTGTTTGACATTATTTGAGCTTCACTTACAGTGAATGTGATACATACGGCGTTCAGCTGTGGTGCTTATTCAAACATTTGATTTGTTAATTCGGCCTCCATTAGCTCTGCAAATTTGCTCTGGTCTGCAATACGGTAACTGCTTGTGCAGCTACAAAGTGATACCGGAGGAGCGAACAAAGTCGCTGCTCTGCAGTTACAGTAAAATGTAAGGGCTTTTCTGGTCTGTGCGTTACGAGCAATTTGTTTTTCGTTTACTCTGGTGGTTGCAGTAAAAAATGGACTCGCCCATCTTCACTGAATTTTGGTTCGACTGCTGTGGGGCACGTGGGGAAAATGACACCAATACACCAAATACTGATGATGACGATGACTTGTCCGTGTTTCTGTGTCCTCAGCCAAACCGAGATCTAGACATGTTCATAAATGCCTCCAAGAACTTCAATCTGAATGTAACCTGGGCCACCAGCTTCACCGGTAAGTCTCAACAAAGCCTCTCATTAGTGTCGCTCAACCAATTAGTCAATGAGAAAATGATTGGCCAGTGATTTAAATATGTACTCAAATGTTTAAATCAAGGTTTAAAATGATAAATATTGACTGCTTTTCTCAGACAAAGAAAGTGTGAAGATGGCTGGTTTTATATCCATGTAATAACAAGTTAATAACAAGGTTTTTTTAATAACAAGACATTTGTTTTTGTCACCATGTAAAGAGGCTATGAATAGTCACTTGTCTTTCCAATGTAGTAATTTCTGGACCAGGAGATTTACAAATGTGAAGTAATGCAGATATTTCACATTTGTTGTGTCAGTAAAATGCCACCAGACACTGGAGCAGAAATGTGACATTCTCTTTTTCTTTTCTTTTTTTTTTATAATTTCCTCAATCATCTCTACCTTTTGTATCATTTGACATTTTTGTCCTGTCTTCCTGCCTCTTCCCATTCCTCTGTCTTCTCCTCTTTTCTTTATCACCCTGTTATTTCTATTTTCTGTATTCTTATTTTCTCCCTCCATCTCTGTCCCTTGTTTGTGTCACTCAGCGGGCACCCAGGCCGGAGAGGAGATCCCCATCGTCTCTCGGAGCAACATTAAAGAGTTCAAAGACAGCTTTTCCAATGAGAACTTTGATTTCCGAAACAGTCCCAACATCACGTTCTTCGTCTACGTCAGTAACTTCACGTGGCCCATCAAGATCCAAGTAAGGCACTCGTACACTAAACCAGCGGTCCCCAACCTTTTTTTGCGCCACAGGCCGGTTTAACGTCAGACAATATTTTCACGGACCGGCCTTTAAGGTGTCGCGAATAAATACAACAAAATAAAATGATACGACCAAGATAGAAACTGTGGTATTTTGTAAATATAATAATAAACAGGAATTCACTGTGTAATTGTGTAACTTTATTAGCAGCGTCCTCCTGATATGCGCCAACAACATCGAGAGTAACGTCCTCCTCTCGGCCCCTTAATGCTCTCTGGTCGCTATGGTAACGTGTAAACATTTCTTTCCAAATAAGACACACAACTACAACACGGGAAAAGACCCAGGGAAACAGAGTTAAATACTGAAAACCATAAATTTCACACCCGAGCCTCAACTCTCAAGGCCCGGTACCGGTCCGTGGCCCGGGGGTTGGGGACCGCTGCACTAAACAATAACTGGTCCATTTATGTTACCATACATATTCATAAAGCAGGCAGGTAAAGACAGGTTCACTACAGATTAATGCAATACTAAAATTCTATTCAATTTATAACTCTATATTTATGATAAAGCTCCACTGTGAGCAGTACATTTACATAAAAACAGACATTTATTGATGACTCAAATGCCAAAGAAGCGTGATTGATTGTCAGTTTATGGAGTGCTCTTATCTAGGCACATTTACTTCTGGCAGACAGAGTAAGTCATTCATGTGACATCTAAGAATCAGCATTCATTCACTGGTTTGCTGAAAGTAAAAAGAATGTCAGATATGACTCTTAAAACCTTAAAATGAGAAGCTTGGTGTATGACAAAGTGTGGGAAGTAGAATTAATAAGGATGGCCAGAAACCTTAAATCCAACATAAATGAAAAGGGAGACGAGTTTACCAAATGTAGCTTTAAGTCAAATTCATGCTGCTCAGGGGATTTAAAGAATCAGTGCTTATATGGCTCTTTGGAAGTAGTGAAAAAAAAATTGTTAAGATGAGGTCAGAAGTTAATTTATCCCATCGCTTCTGTCAAAAGCAAATCGAACAACTGACAAAAACGCAACTCTGAAATAAGCAGTGTCCACAATGCTAAAACTGCATATAAACATGACACTTTAAAAGACAAAGCCACCTTTTATAGAGTTGTAATTTATTATAAGAATGTGTTAGCTTTAGCTGTCATTGTGTTGCGGTGGTCACTGCCGTGTTTTTTTGCTGTGCCTTTTTTCAACGTAACCAGCAGGGGACACCAGAAGTTGGAATTTCTACATTCATGTTGGGCCTTAAATTTCACTTCACTTTATAAATCCAAAAAACCCCCCCTGAAAACCAATTTGCTATAGATGGTTACATTTTAGTAAATCCTTTAGAACAATTATCTATATCGACTTGAAATTTCCTCTGTCACCAGGACAGAGGAAAGTTTGATGACTTTGTTCCAGGACTCTGAATTATTCAAATTAAACCAGCTTGGTGCGATTGTACAGACAAAACAGCAATGGCGTCTAATTTTTGCACTTGTTTTTGTTATTGTGCAGCATGTAATGGAGCTGCATTGTTTTTCAGAAAGTAAGCCTTTTCTTTTCACCTGAAATGAGTTCTTATTGGCTTTAATGCTGACATAGTTAGCAACATGGTAATCAATACAACACTTTATGTCTCAGTACTCAGCAGCTTTGATTCAAGTAACATTGTAAGACAGACTTGGCTCTGATTAAAACGCGGTCGTACTCAGTTGCCTTACGCTTAACAACTGCGTTGAGTTTGAAATGCCTCATACAGTTTTGTATCGACATCCTTACAAATGTAGTTGTCACTAACGTAGGAAGTGGGTTGTTTTCTGTGTAGATTTGTAGAGTTCTAATAAAGCGTTTCAGGAAATTACATCTGAAAATGCGCCGTGTGCACATGGGTGTTTGTGCAGGGTGGTAAAGGATGGAACAAACTCCTGCATCAATATAACCTGTTGGTGTAATAAATGAATGTTCTGCCAGGACTGCACGCTGCTGGAGGGGGAGAGGCACTCTGGGCCTGGCTTTCTGTGCCCAACTGTGTGCCTCTCCAAACTGTTCTGGGAATGATTTTCACTGGTTGCCCCCCTTGCAAGCTTCTTCCCCCACCTCTCGCCCTCCTCCTGTAGGGGAGGAAAAAAAAATCCTCCTCCATCTACCATGTCCTGCCTTGTGAGGGCTTTTAGTTCTTTCAGCTTTAGAACACCCAAACTGCTGCCAACCAGCTTCAGGAGGTGCAGCTCCACAGCAGAGCAGAGAGCTTAGCTAACTTAGCTCCCCCCACACCCCACTCGGCCTCTCTAGGTCCACCTCACCTTCTGCCATCCTGGGTGGGATCATGTAGAAGATCACCCCTATTTTGAAACTAAAACACAGGTCTGTTGCTGTATTTTTTTGGTTTCTTGCCCCCTACTTTGCACTCATTTGCACTCATTGCACAATTGTTACCTCGTCAGCGAGGTAACAATTTCTGTTTTTTTTTTCTTTCGTTTCCTTTTTTTTTAACCATTTCTTCTCACTAATAGTTCTTGATTTTTCCTTTGCCTTTTCTTGCTCTCCTCGCCTTCAGCGGTCTGCTGCAGTGTGGCACTGGGATACGTGAGCGCGCTTGTGTGTGGAACCGTAGGCGGCGGGTCCTCCAGTGTTGGCAGGCAGAGATCGGCATGCTGGAAAATGGTTCATAAACAGCAACTTAGAAAGAGCAAGGGCAAAGTGGAATGTTAAGTTGAAACACATGCTGCATTCAGAGTGCGCAAAGCTAAGCTCTCTCTCTCTGAGCTATACAGGGCTCTCTGTCTTTCTCTTGCTCCCTCTCTTCACACGCCACCTCAAGGTTGCTTCTGTTTGCTTTCACAGGGTTGGAAGTGGCGCTCGAACAGCAGGCGCATCATTTTGAAGGGAATTTGTTTTTGCTCGTTGTACCTTCGCTCCACTTTGTCCGAACACACGGTTTTTTGGAATTATTACAAATTTCTTCACATCAGATCAAAAACTTCTAAAGAGCACTGAATTGGATTACAGGACACACCCCGTTGTAATTACTCTCACTTACCAAATGAGATCTTTCCCAGTGGTCGAAGTGAATTCCGTGATGACTTCATCAACCGTTGAGCTGCTCGAATCATCAAAGCAGAATCAATTGCAGGGAGATTAGTAAGCCCGGAGTTCTCACACACCTCTTTTCTCCCTTTTTCCCCCCTCCCCCCTTTTTCCTGATGAAGAATAAATCAGATTTTAATGATGTTTGTAATGAAACACAAATCCCAGACTAATTACATTAAAGAGCTGTGATCTCCTGTTCCGTGCCTTAGTGAACATGTCATGATATGGTAGAGATTACAACGGCCTGCAATTTAATACCCCGCTGTGGAGTAGCAGCATCTGTAGCTATCAGCTGACTGCTGCTCTGCATATCTGTACAGACCCTTGTAGTGTTTATCTGGGCCATGCCTCGCTGCCTGGTGGGTGTGTCTTGATAGCGATCGCAGAGAGGTTGGAAAACAGAAGCAGTGGTTTTTGCAGTGACTGATACAACATAAAATTATTACCGTATAAAAACTAAAGGAAAATAAAAACTTAAAAAGATACCATGCGCATTAATATAGTGGTTATATGAAAATATTCAACCTTTAAAAAAAAAAATCAACATTTTTTTAGCACCTTTAATTTAATCAGCAATAAAGTGCCTTGTAATCTGAGATACAATAAAATAAAAGGGGTAAGTACTTTCCTTAGGAATACCACTTACAGAAATTCATAATTGTGTCACCTTGCAGTAGTTGCATAACTCATTTCTAGTTTGTAAAGCAGGGAATTTGGTCTTAATTTAGATTTAAAGACTAATTGTTAGATTCTTTCTTCCTTTTTAAGCTCCTCCTGGCGTGAAGGGAGGTGTGGCTCTGTGTTCCTCTTTAAAATATGCCCAAGTTTCTGAACATATTCCTGTTCAGCTCAAAAGCTTCTTTTTAAAAACTGTAATTTTGGCAGTATGCTGTAGATTATCGTGCCAAATGTTCATGTGACTTGGAGTCATCTTTTAGGCTTTTTATTTTTTGTCTTTCCCTATTTTAAATCACGTCGTTGTTGCCTTGGCTTTCTATTTTGGTGTCTGTTTATCAGTTTAGTCATTCTAAATTATCGTGCTTGTTCATAAAATGGCAGTACTCCTTTGTTTTGGCTTAGAAACATTTTAAAACATTTGACACTGAAGTAAGTTTGCACAGATTTTACTTACAGATTTTGTTGTTTACTGTACATTTGAAAATCAGCCAGCTACTCATCATTTTCCCAGCTAATCTAACTTGCTAAATACAGTAAAGTAAAACTGTTTACTGACCTTTGAGGCTTCACTTTGACTGCGCTGTTTTGAGAAAAATGTAAATTTTTCTGCAGTGTTATATGGCTGCAGTGACAGAGCTGCCATGCTGAGGTTTAGCAGGTGTAGTGTTGTTTTTGTTGATGAGGGTTTTTTTGTGTGGTGTTGTTTTCCCCCTTGTATCAGGATTAAATCAGTCTGAGTTTGATGGGAGTATTATTACTTCTCCAAGTATTTGGTCACAAACACAAAGCGCTGGACACTTGATTGTTCCTCAGAAGATGTCAGATTCATTAGTTGGTTAAGTCATTTCGCACCAAAAAATGGCAAGAGAGAAAACCCTCGGGTACTGCTACAGCAAAAGTCCAGAGTTCACCAACATCATCATACATCATTTTTGAAAGTATACACCAGGGTTGTCAAACATAAGGCCCTGGGGCCAGAATCGGCCCGGCAAAGACTCCAATGTGGCCCACTTTGACCCCCATCTTTGGAAAATGTGACAGCACCTATTGCTATTCATACTAAACCAAAGTTATTAAGTAATAGATGAACAACAGTTAAAACACAGTGGGAAAATAGGAACTTTCTTATCTACTGTAAATTTCTATTTCTTACATTGAGTCCACAGAGTGTAACAAACAAGAAAAACAGGAGTTTTTTGTGAATTAATGTGAATTTACTCTCCTGTGGTTGTAATTTTCTACATTTAATATTTGTGTTGATAGATTTCTTTCATTTACACAGCAGGTTTGTGGGTTTTTTTGTTGTTTTTTTTAATCACACAGAAAATTGGACAATACTGTTGAAACTGCACTTAAACACCTTTACATTGACAGAAAGGGGAGTTTCACTTCCTCGGCCCACTTTGTATTTGGTATGTGTAAAATTAGCTTGGTATAAGACTTACTTTATATGGTCTAATCCACTTTACACTGTGGCTGGAACTTTCAGCGATATGCAAAATATAAAAAACATAAATAATTAGATAAAAATGTTAAAAACCTAGTTGCAGCCTGCCAAAAGAGGGAAGATTACTGCACTGGATTAAGAAAAAAATATCCCCGCCTCAAGACAACATCCATGTAGGTTTGACGAGCTGATCGACCAGTTATATGTCACGATCAAAAGCTGGTTTGTTTTCAAATGTAGTTCACACGGCAGCACGATAAGCACGTAAGCTGCCAATCCAAAGTTCTACTCGGTCCGGCACATTTAAAATGACTTTTCCCTCAGATCCCGTCCTTTATAGCAGAACCTGTTGAGCAGGCATCCCTCGCAATGATAACGACACTTTCCTTCAAAACTCCAATATACTTCAAGCCGCTGTCAGAATCCATTAAGGCAGAATATTTCCAATCCTAATACCCAGCGGCAGGCTGACAGGCCCTGCTGTGAGATCCTTTACAACCCCTAAAGAGTCACCCTCTGCTGGGCACATAACTAGAGCGTCGCCCAGGCCGCCTGCTGCCACCTTCAGCCTGCCTGTCACTGACAGAGAACCGCACATTGCTGACACTTGAGATTAGCCGCTACAATAACTGTTATCGCACATCTTCTTGGTGCCACAGCCTGCTCGCACTGTTCAAAATGGAGTCGAAGCACTAATGGCATGGAGTGATGTCACTGCTTTTTCTCGCGCTGGACAAGTTAGCGTTGTCCTTCAAGGGGTGGTGACAGAGAATTATGAATCTCTAATCAACGAAAAAGAAAAAAAGTAGACTGCTTTGTTAGGCCGCTGTCACAAGGCATGCTGGGTTTCAGTGCCCCGACCGACCAAGCTTCCTTGATAATTCTACACTTCGCTCTTTAAAGAATTCCTGCAATTCGTAGGCTCATACGCTCTCCGGTGCATTTTCTCTCAGCCTTTCATTTTTACCCCCTCTTTACATTCATGAGGACAGGGAAGTAAAATATTTCCTCCAAACATTTTTCTCTTAATTGCAAATAACCTAATTGGCTTGTTTAAAAATGGAATCATTTTCTGAAATGTCTCCGTAGGGTTTTTATTGAAGATGCATGTATGAATTTTAAACCTTGCCAAGTTTGACAATGCTACATTGTGTAATGTCAAAATCACATATATCACACTGCAGTAAATTTAACATAGTTGTTTACTTTTAGTTAATTACTTTTAGTTAATTAGTTAATTTAGTTATGTGACAAGACCCACTTTGAGTCACGTGAAAAATGTGATTTTTCTGTCAGTCCCAGGTCAACCTACCATACTTTGGGGGAGTGCGTTTCAGGTCATTCTGAGTCAGCTTGTAGACTTTCCTGGGTAGGTTTTGTGAAACCCAGACAGGACTTATGTTATGTTATGTTTCGGAAAAAGAAGCTGGTAGGGGGTCCGGTCTGTTGACTGATAATGGTTTGAAATGAAGGGGGACTGGTAATGCACAGGAAAACAAGACATTTGTTGTGGAAAGCGTACATTACTTGTTGAAGGCTCACAGTCAGTGGCCTATTTGTACCTAGATAAACATCAAATCACTGGTTTTTTAAAGCATTAGTGGCACATATTGTGCATTATAGTACTCTGTGGTTAATTCCTAAACTGCTCCAGTGTTGGTTGCCTATCCTGATCTGTGCTGATGTCATCTTTTTAAAACTTTTCTCTGAGTATACTGGTACCCTGATCTTATCTTCAGTGTTCAACAGTCTGGAGCAAAATGATTACACTGAGGAATCTGTGCTCAACAGTAATCAACAGCAACAAATTAGCAATCCAGATGGCGCTGACTCCACAAGTAAATTAGACCCCAGGCCGATCGCAAAGCACCCCGCACCCCCTGTCACCTCACTGTAAAGGCCAGTGCCTTTGGCCTGGTTGAGGTCTGGTGTAAAGACACTGTAGATATTTTTGCAGTCTGACCTGTCTGATTTTTTTTCCCCACCTATTGCATATTCATAGACTAATCTGAGTATGACAGGTGTTTTTTTTTTTGTTGTTTTTTTTTTAGATATAATTTTTTTACCCCCCCAGGAATGCTATGCTACACCAGCTTTTCATACAAATTGTAGGCAGTGAGCAGTGAGGAGTTTTGTTTCAAATTCCCACATAACAGAAACACGGCAGCAGCTACATTACCTCTGTGTTGCCAGATAGAGGCAGTGTTGTGTTGTTGTAGGAACAGGTGGACGTGAGGCATTTTGCTCGGGGGTGGGGGGGTGGGGTTGTAGGTGTAAGAAGAGGAGGGGGCATTGGGGAGTTGGTACCTCACTGCCAATGTTACCCCTGGCAACCTTGATTAAGACAGGATTTTGTTAGCACAATTGCTCTTGTGATGATTACATAGTGAATATTTCTGCCCACATGTGCAGGAATGCTTTTTTTTTGTGCAGGCTGTGGGCAGCTGAGAGGTCCGGCGGCTGGGTCGTTGTCTCTCTGACAGGCGTGTAGTCGGGGGCACAGATAAGGCAACAGACTGGCAGCCTCCCAGCAGTTGAGGATAGCTGTGTCTGGGTAGCCTCAGCGAAGGAGAAATGTCACTGATAAAATGTTTTAGACACACTATAAAGTGTTGATCATATACATGGTTCACAGTCAACAATGCAAACATGCATTGTGAGAGCAGGAGCATCCCTCCTGCTCTCCTCAGATCTGCAGGGTCAGCTCTGGTCTAAAGCTTGATTGTTTGAATGTATAATGCTGACCTGCTTCCAAATCTTCCCTATTAAAGCAGATTTCTAACTCACTCCTGTGCCCTCTGCTTCTCTTTTTTTAACAGATTGCCTTCTCCCAGCACAGTAACTTCATGGACCTGGTGCAGTTCTTCGTCACGTTCTTCAGGTAAGCAGCCCTCCCCTGTCAACTCACCCGCTCCTCCACCAGTTATATGTGGGCGTTAATGTGGCTGCACTCGCCCTTAATGTATACATACGTGTGTCTGTGTTCAGTGTGAATGATGGTGATGGATCACCAAAGCTGCTTTCCCCTTTTTATATCAGCCATTACTAGGAGAGGCATCACAGCTGACCTCTTCATAGGAGGTGGTTAGCTGCCAGCGCATAAGGGCAGGCGTACATACATGCAGATGCTAGTTTGTTTGCTCACGTCATGCAAAAACAAGCTCATATCCTTTTTATTTCCTTAGCCTTTAACATTACCAAGATTCAAGCTGCTGTCAAACGTTTGAAAATGCTTTCACTTTTGATTCTGCAGTGCCTTACACAGCCTGACGTACGGTATAAAAACATTATTTTGTGGCAAACGTGTTAGTAAAATCTGCTCTGTGTGTGTGTGTGTGTGTGTGTGTGTGTGTTCGTTTGACCCTCCTGTTAATCACCGTGTTAAGCAATTAACAAATGTTAAAGAAACAGCGCGGCACCACTTCCCCAAATAACCCACAAAATATGTAATATGATGAACCTCATTATGGCCTGCAAGGTTATTTTTAAAGTATGTGTGTGTGTGTGAGAAAGAAGCAGTGAGCTCGAGAGAGGAGTTGAGACGCTGAGACAAACTGTGGCGCTCAGGCCTGGAGTGGTAAGGGCATCGCAGGACAGCGGGGCCCGTAGGGAGTGGGGCAGTTACATCTACGCAAGGTACAAGGCAGTCGTGGCTAGTGTGAGATTACCCTTAATATGAAGTAAAAAAAATAAAAAATGGAGTCAACGTTATGGTTGACTCTCATTTCAGTTGGAGTCTGAGAAGAGCACTCCTCCAAGTAGCGGAGAGGTCGTGACCGGGAGCTTCCTCTTTTCCATGATGAGAGATGATCACCTCAGTCATTTAAAGAAATGAAGATATTCTGTTCATGCTGTTTTAAACTTTATCATAGCCTTCTGTAGCAGCTAAATGCTGACGTTTGTATTTCAGCTACTCACTTAAAAGATACATGCTTTGAAGTCAGCCACATACAGTAGCCCCTGTATCGGCATACTTCTGCAGTTTATGATGCCGTGTTGACTCAGATGTTAAAATGTACGATGTCACGGAGACGGAACTATTTTTTGCCGTCTTGCACATGAGTTTGCACACATCTTCCTGTGATGTATCTGTTATGTTAGAGTGACTCACCTCTGTGTCTTGACTGGAATTTAAAATGAATTTCTGGAGTATTGTTGGCAGAGTGATGCGCTACTTTGTAATGATGGAGATGCAGTTTGTTTTTTGTTTTTTCCTGGCAGGTCTAAAAATGTGCATATGTTCGGCTTGGACGAATCCCCGAGTCTGTACTCGACTTCTTCAGAAACTGCTGTAATGTGTTATCGATTCAAAAATGAGATGGAACAAAAATTGGATACACAACCGTGTCCTTGCATGCTCGACTGCATGTATGGTATTTCTCTCGAGGATCCAGCGTGCGAGTTGGTGTTTGCGCGCCTCCAAACCCAGAGGAGAATTGTAGGACTCTTTTCATGTTTGTGTGCTCGCCACATTGCGTTAAAGAAATTGCCAGCTGTTCTGAGTCGTGCTGTTTTTATTGATCCGGCAGCCATGTAAAGGAGGATAGATTTGATCGAGCTGCTTTGATGGATCCTTTTCTTATTTTTCTGACCAGCCGTTTGGCTGTTCAACAACGTGTTTCAGCATCAGCTGAATAAACCCCCTTTCTCTCCCGAGGTTTATTTTGGATGCATTCACCATTAAAGGCAGTAGGACGGCATTGTGCACCTCACTTCCTCTGCTTTCACTTAGAAACCCCGCGGTTACTGGATTGTGATGCTGGTACGTTTATTGACATGCGTCAGCATTTGGGTGTTTGCATGTCAGCAAAGCAGCTGTGTGTAGGAAGCGAGCAGCACAGCGATTCATAAACAGAACCATCTTCCCGTTGTGCTCCCTATTTCTCTGCTCTTCCCCTTTCTGTCTCTCCTTCATTCATCATTTTTTATATTCCCCCTCCTTCCTTCTAGCTACTCTCTTTTCTTTTTTCCCTATTCCCTGCTTTTCTTGTCCCCTGCCTCTTTCTTATGCTCCCCATTGCCCACCTTCCCACCATGTTCTCCTCTGTCTTTCTCCTTTCATGTCTGGCTCTCCCATCTTCCCCTTCTATTTGCCTCCTCCATTTTCCCCTCTGTCCCTTGCCTAGTTTTCCCTCGTCTGTCTCCACAACCCTCCCCACCATCCCCTGGCTTGTGTTTTTTTTTTTTTTTCTCTTGCC
>VUQG01045986.1:39592-59925 GCA_015106755.1 Etia nguti
CACTCACCTCGTATCCCGTGAAGAAGTGACATCCTCAGCTCTTTTTCTATAGCTGAGAACATATCTTTTTTGGACATCTATCTATATCGTTTTTGATTCTTTTGATCTTGGAAAAAAAAGGACAATAATTCCAGTAAAATGAAAATTTGTGTAACTTTTATCAGCTGCCGATATTTGTCAAGCAGTTTTCCTGGATTTCCAGTACAGATGGAAAAGGCTGTAGTGATGTGTCAAACTGACTTCAAAGGTTGTGCGTATTGTGGCAGATTCATCGCTTATGATAATTAACCATACCCTTCGAGTTTCAGACCTGTCGCTCTTTAATGCTGTTCAGTGTGGGCTGGCATCACCTCGTTTTATTTTTATTTTCCTCCCCTAATTGCTGTCAGCTCAAAATGCACACATGCATATGTTTGATGTCAAAAATCTGTTAATATATTTATCAGTGACTGAAAATAATACTTTGTAGTCAAATACTTCTTTCCTATAAAGTTAACATCAAATCATCCTTATAGCTTTTGATGAGATGACAAAAGCTTATAGTTTTCTTTTTTTTTTTTCTTTTTTAAGATATTTCGGACTCATCACTTCCTCTGCCTTTTCCACCCACAGCTGCTTCCTGTCCCTGCTACTGGTGGCCGCCGTAGTTTGGAAGATCAAACAGAGCTGCTGGGCGTCACGGCGGCGAGAGGTAAGCCTGAGACTCCATGCTTACAATTGATTTTAGGCTGCCGCAACCAGATCAACTCATTTCTGGTTAAAGTTATTGCTGCTGTGAAAGTTGTTTTGTTTTGTGGATTATCCCGTGGCATAAATATATGAAGTTAGTTTTTGTTTGTCCACAATCACAAAGAAATGTGATTACATTGATTCTGTCATACACTATATTGCCAGAAGTATTCCCTCATCTGTCTTCACACGCATATAAACATGAGGGACATCCCATTCAAGTGCATTTGTGAGGTCAGAAACTGATGTTGGACTCACTCACTCATGCATGTGTTCATGGACCTTACTTTGTGCGCTGGTGCACAGTCATGTTTGAACAGGAAGGGGTCATCCCCAAACTGTTCCCACTAAGTTGTGAGCATGAAACTGTTCAGAATGTCTTGGTATGCTGAAGCATTAACAGTTACAGTGAAAGGAACTGTTAAGGGGCCAAGCCCAAATTCTGAAAAACAACCCCATACCATAACCCCCCCCCCTCCACCAAACTTGGCACAGTGCAGTCAGACAGGTACCGTTCTCCTGGCAACCACCAAACACAGATTCATCTATGCGATTGCCAGAAAGAGAAGTGTGATTCCTCACTCCAGAGAACACGTCTCCACTGCTCAGTGGTGTAAAGCACATGTGAAGCTTTGCTTTGCGCTTAGTGATGTCCAGCATGGATGCTGCTGCTTGGCCATGGAAACCCATTCCAGGGAGCTATTTATCCACTTTTCTTGATTTAATCTGAAGGTCACGTGAAGTTTGGAGGTCTGCAACTTTACGCAGAGCATTCCCAATCGCTTCCACTTTATTTTTTTATAATATCACTATCGGTTGATATTATTTAGTAGTAAGAAAAGTTCACGAATGAACTTTGTTGCACACTTGGCATCCTATCACGGTGCCACACAGGAATTCACTGAGCTCCTGAGAGCGACCCATTCTTTCACAAATGTTTGTAGAGGCAGTCTGCATGCCTAGGTGCTGGATTTTATACACCTGCGTCCATGGAAGTGATCGGAACACCTGAATTTAATGATTTGGATGTGTGAATGAATACCTTTGGCAATATAGTGTATTTCAGGGCTGCTTATAGAACAAAATGACTTGGTGTGCACCAGAAGTTAGTGAGGTTGGCCTCTGCCTATGCAGTTACCCTTGGAAAAAACCCAGAACCTATTGTAGTGGTTGCCAAACCACATCTTTATTGATATATACTGAGGTGTCAAAATTTCTCCTGGAGGATGCAGGGGAGGTTGTCTTTATGGGGGAAAGAGTTAAAGCAATCAACTCTACAGACTTTCAGGCAGCACTAAACTCTTGGCTCCTGGTATTATCAATTTGCACACCAAGTCATTTGAATCACAACAGCCCTGCAACCATTAAGTGTTTGGTTGTTGTTAATGTATTGAGGCAGACATTCATCAGTGGTCTTTCATAAAGCAGCAGGTATTAGCAGTATTGTGACTCCAGTATTTAGAGTCATGCTTGCCCCTGTCTCCTGAGGACACATAAATAATCAGGAGAGAATATTAAAAGGATCTTGGGTGTAATACATTTTTAAACTTGACTTCTGTAGTCACTCATATTTCAATTAACCTTGGGTTTTAAATCATTATAACATATAACATATCATCACGTGTTGATTACACCGGTCTTTTTGGTTTAAAGTAACTGCTAAGGCTAATGAAAATGTGCAATCATGCTGCAAGTTACAAGTCATTGCAAAGACATCTAATAGAGTCCAGCCATCAGTGTCCTGTTAAGCAACAAGTAATCTCTACAGTTAGAAAGATTAAGTGAATACATTTTCAAAATCATTTTTAAACATCAGACATATAAACAAACCTTCACTAGCTTACTGAGGAAGAGTTGGATGACTTACTAGTTAATTATCAGCAAGAATTCTGAATGCTTTTAACTTGTCACATCTCTCTCCGTAAGCTCGGTGTTTGCATGATTAAGACTCAACAAATGCTTAACTAACAGTCTGGCCTGACTAGCTGTTCAGACAGATTGCCAAGCTTTGCATTTGCTTTCTAACACGATGTGAGAAGTATGAAAAGTCAGTGCAGTTTTTGCATGTTGAATACTGCCTCGCTGGGAAAATGACAAAATGCTTTTTCACGTGTGCTTCCAGAAGGGTTTGGACCACCTTTTGAATGAGTGGCTGAAAGGTTGTGTGCTGGTGGCACTGTGTTTCTGCATTTTGTGTGTGTGTGTGTGTGCATATGTGTCGGTGTCTAAGAGCATACACGCTAATGTTATGCTTAATGTGAACTTTTGGTCTGTGCTTTTTACACTCGCCGTGTCGGTTGAAGTGCCTTTTGCCTGTACCATCGTCCGAAAGTGCTGTAATCAGCCTCACCTCTTGTGCCTCTTATCATCCCCCTTTTACCTGCACCCACTCTGCCCTCTCTTCATCATAAAATCACTGTTGTCCATCTGGATGCTGTACACTATAACCTTTACACAAAATTAAAACTGGAACTTTGTTAAGAGGATTGGTGGCTACTGAAAACTGTGACCAGTGTTAAACTTCCCAACACCTGGAAAAGCTTGTAGATTTCACTAATATGCCTTTTGTAGAATAAACCTGGGCTCATGTCAAAGTGATGGGGAAAATGGACTAATGCACTCACCTGCCTACACAGTTTAAAGTAACCATCAAGGTACACAACGAGATTTTTAACATTTGTGTTACAATGGGAAGATAAAGGACCCAGAGCACTGTCAATGTATTTACTCACGAAGGAAAATAAATCTGCAAGTCATCTGCAAAACGGTGAAATGAAAGGTTATGCTGTGAAAAAATAGACCCCAGTGGCAACATGTACAGTGCAAACATGGCTGGACCCCAAACTGAGCCTTGTGGCACACCCTAACTAAGAGAGACTATTTTGCATCCAAAGCATAACATATCAGGCAATACATGCCTCTACCATAGTCCTTTTCAACGTTGGTCGATTGAGATGATGCCCACAGGCCAGTTTCAGCCCTTTTTGTGTGCTGTAGCAGAACAAGCAGAGATGGTGATCATGGTAACGCTTTTAATTAATCTGTTAATGAAACTGCAGTTATGTAAAAATGTGAAAATGCATAGCTGAAATATAAATTTTAAATAGAAAATATATATTTATAGATATAATTAAATATAATTAAAAGATAGACTTTTTTTGTAATGAGGCTTGACTTGTGATTCAATACATGCACGTTTTATGTAACGAAAGAAATTAATGTTAAAAATTTCTGCCCATTCACTCAGATGAATATTTTAATATATGTCAGATAACTGTCTGGAGATGTCACAAACATGGCCTGTAGAAGAACTTTGGTTTTTGTCTTTATGTAGGAATCTCAATGAATCACGTCTCCTTTGTACTTCATCATCTGTATACATTTAAAAACCTTGAGCAACAGTTATAAAAGCACTGCCTTAATTTTGAACAGTGACCAGCTTTTACAATGTAAAACTTGTCCATAACTTTGAAGGAGCCATATGATGATGATCTAATTTGCCAGTCATCTATTCATGATAGGTCAACTGGATAAATTATGCCCGTTATACAGTACATATTTTTACTTGACACAGTATAAATGCCAGGTATTCTTGTTATTAATAATTGTTCTTTTCTATTCATCTATATTAGTAGTTAATCTAATTTTTTACAGCAGTTAAATAACCCTATTACAGATATTTTACCAATCAGTAGTTCATGGAAGATGGTAAACATTATATAGTTGTTGTCTTCTTTTTTTTTTCTAAAGCGCAGAGTTTAAAAAAAAAAAGAAAAAAAAAAGACGATGAGTTATAAAACGGCAGTTGCAATCTGAGCAAATGAAGCTCGGTCCTAGTGCTAGTTGTGAAGTCACATTTTGGTAAAATGTTGTGAGATGATGCCCCGAGTCATACATTCTTCCATGAAGAATCTGCAGGAAAGACGAGCCAGTTTATAAAGATAGTTGTTGTTGCCAGGCAGAATCACAAATTTAGCTATGACATCACTGGCTCAGCGGCCTTTTTATAAACCACTGTGGGGGAAAATCCCCCCCAAAACATTAGTTATATAGTGAGCTCTTCCTAGCACAGATGTCAAGCACAGATGTCAACTTGAATTAGGACTGGGGCCCCTTAAGAAATACTCAACAGGTTTTTTCTAATACCCACCTCTCACCACAACCACTCGGATTAGTAAGGATAGAGATTTCATTATTATTATTATAATAATTATTATTTTTACATTAAAAATGTTTGGACATACTAATTTGGAGTCGGTTCATTCGTAGAGTTTATTTTATGCTGCTCAAGCACACACTCATCATCTCCTAAATTCTTGCCACTTATTTAAATCTAGTGTTGCCATAAGGAGTATCGTATAAAGAAACCCAAGATGACAAATTTCCATCAAATGTGACTTAATCTAGCAGCACAGGCAACCTGCCTTCATGCATGCTCATGTTCCACGTGAACACAGCGTGACACACAATTTACACAAACAGAAAGCTAATCATGTTTTTCCACGAGGTCGACTGTCTCCGTTACAGCCGTTCGCTTCCTTGACATCGAGACCGTTCTGTTCTTTTCAGCACTGTCCCTCAAGGCTTGGCTTTCACATTTATCCTTGATTCCTCCATGTTACTTGGTGCTTGCATCAGCTGTACAGTGACACACATTTGCATCTAATTATGCCCACGTTCACCCCACTTAGGCCCGACGCAGTGGAAAGTGGTGGCCGTTGCATTTTATGTGGTCATTGCAGGGTCACAGGAGTTTAAGCCGATGGCCTCGAGTCCTTTTATTTCCCACCGCTGGCTGCTTGTCATTTGACTTTAAGGAGTTTAAGCTCATTGTGCTGTCACAGGCGTTGTAAGTCGCTCGGGATAACAGTGTTAGCTCGAGCCCTATAATGCAAATGTCACTGTGAGACTTTTTTTCTTTCTTTTTAAAGATGTGTAGGTCTGTAGGCACAAGGTTTGAAATCAGCTTTTTTAGAATGACACGTTTGTTGAGTGAAACTGACTTTGAAACATTACATTTATTCTTAAAAATGTGTTTAAGAAGATTTTTATTAACCCCATCCAAAAACTTTAATACAAAATGTATATTAGGATGAGATATTAATAGATGTTGTATATAAAGGTTACAAAAAGGGAACCTTTTTTAAAATTGTTATAATGCGATAACAGCAGAAACATTATTCCCTTTAATTCTTTAGCATGACCAACTATAATCTCGTAGTTCTCCAAAATTCTATTTTTTATTCTCATTTGGAAGGTATCCAGGTGTTAATTTGGTGCCAGGAGTATTAATGCCTCGAAGACTATGTCTGAAGTTGTTGTTATTGTAGGCGTAGGCTTAACACCTGCTAAGAATGTCGGTTCCACCTGTTGGTCACTGCGTGTGGCTTGTTTGTGCAGGTTTCAAAGTATTCCGATGGATTTCTTTCCTCATGTGTGTCTGCACCCTGCATCTGTTTGCATACATGTGCGTGCTTGCGGTGTGTGGTCTGTAGTGTCTGAATCTAAATCAAAGCCTTCCTTTGAGACCTGACAGTTCCTTTGAAGGAAGCTGGAGCTGCCAGATGGCATTAGATGGACCCGACCACAGCCGGTACCATAGCAGGCTCTGGCATTTTAGTTAGAATAAGCAGTGCTTGAGCAACGCTGCTAATGCAAGTTGATTATTCCTGTGGTAACATTTTAGCAACAGCAGGACTTAAATGGCTGTAGTTATAAATTGAATCTCACTTTTATCTTTTTGCATTATGTCTATATTTACTGTCCTAAAATTAATCTTAAGAGACAGAGTGCTAAAATGAGAGTTACAGTTTTCTCTTTTGAGCGACCAACAATTACAGCGTCACAGACAGGTTTCAGGCACAGCTTACGCAGGCCTGTAACAGACACAAATGATTAAAGTTGTTTCTTCTCTTTTTTTCGATTCTTTTAGCAAGCTAGCTAATTAAAGCGAAAATCCAGCAAGCAGATCTATTGAAAGGGTAATATATCATGATGCAAAATACTGTAATAATGGTGCCACTTTCCCCTTCTTTGCCTAAGGACAGAATATCTAATTTTGCTAGATTGTAGAAGAGATTTTAGGCCAGAATGGGAGGGTTGAAAGACAGAATTTTCTGCACCTGGCTGCGTAAGAGTTGAGTCATATGTTCAGAGATGGAGCCCCTTTTGAATGACATGGTAATGCATATAGAGTGAGCCTTTTGATGTTCATTGTCAGTTTTCCCAGTATTCTCTTTTTCACCCTCACTGGGATCTCATACAGTTATATTCCCCTGGAGATCCTCCTCCTCCACTGTAGCTTCCCAAAAATATCCTCATGATGACAAAGTGTGAATTTATCCAACATCCACTGTCGCACTTTCCCAGATATATATCACATATAACTTGACATGTATTAGACGCGTATTGCACCCTGAGGTATTGACAGAAATGCAGAATGTGATAATGTCCCTGATCATTTGTGCTGTGTTCCACATTTACATTACGCAAGACGCAGGCTGTCTGCAGGAAGAAGGCAGGGAGCGAGCAGAAATGGGATAAACGTCTCCTAGATACCTTCACATATTTATTATCAGCCATTAAGCTGCCCTCTTACTACTACCTCCTCTCAACTATGAAAAAGCAAAAAAGGATGTCAGTCAAGGCGTCGAGGCTCAGGCCCCATCATAAAATGAACCGAAGCTGCTAAATAGGCTACAATGTGTAAACCTAAAGTTTCTTTTAGCATCAAAGGTTACCTAACTCAGGTTAAACACAAACATATTTTCTTGCTAGAAATGGCCACGTTTTCCCTTATCTCTTTGATGATTCGGTGAGTGGGAAAGTACACCGTCCACACATGAAAGTCTATTTAAAAGAAGAAAAAAAAAAGCAGATCAGAGATGAGATCTGAGACCTTAACAAGACGTGACACTGTGAAAAAGCTATGATCTCTTATGTAAGACTTTTCACTCGTTTTATTGAAGGATATTACCTGTGAGTTGACATGAGAAAAAGCAACAAATGTGGCATTCAAAATGTATAAGGTTCAAAACTGTGTGCATACAGTTTCAGACGTTCAGATTTTTTTTGCTTCACATCAGAATTTTTACCTGAGATGCCCAAGAGTGTAGTAGGCTATAATTTTTGCACACCTGTATAGATTTTGACCTTGGCCTTCAGGTAATTACATCCTACAACAAATGCCACACAAATGCCTAGCTTCGGTTCTTTAAGTTTTACAGTGTTTAAGCGCATGTAGTTATCGAATATACTTTTATAGTAATGTTCAGAAAAATGTATCAAACAGGATTTGTCATATTTGTTCCTGATTCCTCACACACAGTATGTCGAGTGTTCACTAAAGCAGTACAAAATTAGGTTAATTTAAAATGAACTGCTGGCAGATAAAACAAAACACAAGAAAAGCGTGAAGTATAAATAGTTTCAAATTCATTCCTAAACCTTTTCCTTACCTGTCTAACCCAACAAGTGCATAGATCCCCACCTGACATATTTGCACACTATTAAAGTCTGAAGCACGGCTCGCGTGGGACCTTTTCTTGCTATCTCGTGCCAGGCGTGAGGACGAAGAGCCGGCAATAAGGTTGTTAAATGGTTCCCTGGCTGTCTCCTTATGGCTGTGCCCTTAGTCACAGCAAACCGCTGACCCACATTTTTTGGGTGGGTGACTTTTTCCACTGGGCCCCCTCGTTTTGTCCTGTCCTCTCCTCTCCGGTCCGCCCCCGTCCATTCCAAACTCTGTTGATGGAGAGAACGGTGACCTTTTGCAGACGCCTTCGCTGACTCTGTCTGAAGCTTCCAGCAATCCCTGCCGCCTGTGCTGCTTCATGTACTTCAACGTGAGCACACTTGTGTACTCTCTTTCACTTTGTCTTCAGAATTGTGCATGAATACACAAACACACACACACACCCACACACAGACTTACATTATAATTTAACAGAGAGAGACATTTAAGAGGTTAAGGCCACGTAGCACATTGAATATCAGCAGTCACCCTGCTACTGTACAAACAAAGGACCTCAGAATGTATTGAAAATCCATAAAACTCTTCTATGCAGTGGTTGCTTAGGAGAAAAATCGTTCTTTCATACTTGCTGCAAAGGTAATAAATAGGGAGCTTAACAACAAAACACTACTCTCGTGGCTACTTTTAATTACATCATAGTTGTCACATGGTTTAAAAATTACATATCAGTGTTGGCTAAATAAATACTGCCATTCATCATTGTCATTAAAACCATATAATCTCTGTAATTTCCCAAATTACCGAGTAGGAATGCTTTGGATGTAGGAATGAAATCACAGATATCACAGTTGTCATTTTTCTTTCAGTGCACTGCATGATTGTGTTTTGTTGTACATGTACCGCAGTGCAGGCTAACAATGAAATACCAACAACATTCCTTAAGAAATATGCATAAAATCTATTCTATTTCTTTGCAGTAAACTGAGGCGGCTTTCTGCATTTTTATAATATAGAACTAGGTTTCTGAACCCAGTCCTGCACATCAAGCAGAACACAAAGATGTGTGTTGGCAGTTAAGTCAGTAATGAAACTCAGTCTAGTGTACAACATCATCAGGAAGTTTGTAAATTGCATCTCCATAATCAGTCATGCAGTCATTGTTAGAAGCTTTCAAAACAACTCGCTGTTATACACGCGCGGTCACATGAGCCCACAGTCTCAAACACTCACCACCTTCGCTCCACTCTCACCGACTCCTGCGTTGACTCGTACACACCGGCCTATCGTGTGAAAAAAGGTCTGCAGCAGATGGTTCGGTGTGAAAGTGCAGTAGAGTGGGAGAGATTGGCACACGTATCATTTGAATAGGCAGAAACCTGGACTACAATGAAGATATCAAGGAGCCACGTAGGCTCCACACATCGGTTTTGTTTCCAGAATCATCTGTAATGATAAATAGGATCCTCTCCTCTAGCATGGCAGCTCCCGACACATACACACCAGGCCCAGAAGCAGATGGCTAGATGTGAATGCGGTTCACACATGAGCAAGGAAGAAAGGAAAAAACAATATTTTCACCTTTACCTTGCAGCTGTTACCCCCCTACAAAGCACTTCCCGATGATGCTCTGTAATATATTATAATTTTAGAATAGTGGGAATGCACTGTAGCTTGGAGCCTCTTCGCCAGGAGCAGACCGCAACGCGATCCAGAGAGTATCTGTGCGCATCCCCTGACGGTGCTTTAATACACAGAGCTTTAACTTAATGTGCCACATGTTTGCATCCAGTAATTAGTATGTAATAAATGAAGACCCAGCTAATAAAACTTAACTATCCTTTTACACTGTCCAAATTACATATGCAGCCCGTGCTGAGGAGAAACATTGAAGTCAGCCATGTAGTTGTAATGTTGGAAAGCAATCAGAAATTGAGACGATCAAAAATATCTTTAAAAACTAGAAGTCTGCATCAGAATTTTGCAACTGTGACAAATATTTATTGATTTAAAAATCCAATTTTCTGATATTCATATTTGTTATTTGACGTTATGTACTTGTTTAAGCTCTGCCCGCCTTTGCCCAGATGATCTAGTTGTTTGTGTTGTTCCAAACACAGAAGTTAGGAGCGTAGTGCAACTCTGCAACGTCAACACTCCTAACATGAGCGGGCGTTCTTGTTTATTTTGTTAATTTTTCATCCGTCTGTCACTATTATTCACTGCTAACGCTGACAGATCCAAAAATATTGCTATGTTTGAGTGTTTATTCAAAATTAATATCTGCTCTTCTTGGGATCTTCACAGCAGACAGGTTGTGCAAAAAGTCATGTTTTTTTTTCTCTTTAAAAAATACAGTTTATTTGATAAATTCTATATTCCTTTATGAAGCATTGTTGTTCTATTATTCTTAATAGTATGTGTGAAACTAAATGCATTAATTTGTTAGTGATGTTTTGCACAGTTTGATAATGAATCATGGGGCATTTGGAAAACATGCTTTCATTTTTGGCAGGAAATTGGCTCCATAAATATTACATTTCTGTGTGTTGCTCATATTTGTTCCAAGGAATTTGAATCAATCTGTCAAAGTTATGGGTTCACATTTTGTTTGGGGCACATGAAGTCCTGTTTTGGTTATGCTGAGCAGGAGATTATTGAGACACCCTGGGCTACCTGCTCTCAGTAATTGTGCTCAGCTCATTATTGTTTCAGTGGCACCTGTGCAAAAGGTTAGTGGTTTAAGGTGAACAGCCTCTTATCTTGTTCCGCTTCAACAATATTCATTTCTAATGCTGATGTTGGTGTTTATTGTTGAAGTGAAGTCGATGGGCTTTCTCTTATTGAAAACTGAGCTGAAATCTGTTGAATAAGATGCAGCATGTGGCATCTGTACATCTGGTTTAACCTTTTGACATAGAGCCAGGCTACAGGCCACCAGCTACATTGCTGTTTATTGTAATATAAAATCCGGTCTGTGGTGAGAATTTTGGAATGAAATGTAAACGCTCCCAAGTTGTAAAAAGATGTTTTTGTGTTGCTGGCAGTGTGGCAGTGTTACTTGGCTTCAGCATAAGTGGAGTTTGATCCAGCTAAACATTATTACTGCAGGACTAACATAGCCTGGGGACAAGCAGAGATGTTTAATAATCAGCTCAGTTTTTTATCATCAGCCCAGACACTAAGTAAAAATGGAGCAATTTGAGTTCAACTTGGATCAGAACTTTAAAACCCAGCAAACTTGCATCTGTTACCCCCCTCCCCCTCCACACCTCCTCCTGCAGGGATCGGGTGTAAATAGCAGCACATCCACGGCCCAACATCTGCATCACCTCTGTAATCCACCGACTTGGTCAATAATGTTTAAAGGCACGTCTGTGTTTAATTGGCCTGATCAGTAGTTTAAATGGTGAAACTTCCAGTACAGATCCCCTGCAGTGCTTTGGAAAAGATCCACTGGTAATGTTTAACCAACAAAGACTTTTCAGTTTGTAATTTGGATTTCTCTCTTTATGTGGCAGTAACTGAAATTAAAAGAATCAAAAGGACCAAATTACGACAGAGATAAAGGATAATAGACAAAAAGAAGTCGAGTTGAAATGACTTTATTTATTATTTTGGATTGAACGTGTTTTTATTGTCATGCTGCTCCCCAGCTACTATACACTCACTATGGTGCTAACTGGTATTTTATAGGCTATGAAATTCATACTTTCAGATTAATGCATTGGCCAATTCCAAAGGCTGATGGAGGAATACCTGAATAGTTCTTTGCAAATGCAGCTTTGCAGTGTAAACTTGACCACCTGAACTTTTTTGTCAGTGGCAGGTTGAAGATTAAAGATTAAAGGTAGCTTAGTGTAGAATCATTTCTGTGTAATTTGTGGAGACTCCAAACAGCATAAGCTTTGTGACTTAAACAATGAAGGAGCGAAAGGCCTCCATGTCAATCACTGTGTTCTTGCTGAAAGAAAGTCTGTTACTTTATTTGAACACAGAGGTAGATTAGTGTTACTTTTGTGTACCCTTGAAAATGGATTCAGCCATGCCTGCTCTCAGTAAGAATAATTGTGCCCTCGAAGGCAGACTTTTGAGGCCATGGTCATTGTTATGGCTCTGTGGTAGAGTGAAATGTTCTGGGATTGTGCTCCAGAAGTGCATCTCGGCTTTAGGAAATACAGAGGGCATTCATACGACTACTGTAACAATCCTTCGGTGTGCACACAAGGCAAAAATTGTCTCTCCTCATGCTACTTCGTCCTGTCTGTGAAAAAACAGAAACACATGTAGAGTGAACAACTGACATCATAGCAGATTGCCACGTGATTCTCCGGGGAGTGTCGTGCTCCTGAAACATTAAGGATTGCGTAGGTGATAAATCTACTTTAGTTTAATACCTCTTTCTGTTTTTTGTCTCCTCACCGTTGACTACTAACAGAATAAAAGAAAAGAAATAAAAGGCTCGATTTCCCTTCTTTTCCTTTATGTAGCAAACATAGCCTTGTGAAGACAAAGAAGCCAAAGTGTCACCTTTTCCCTTTTTTACAGAATGAAAGCTCATTTCACTTACAGTGTTGACAGAATTGTGTTGTTTGTCTTGGCTAGTGTTGTCTCGTGTTGTTTGTCTCAGCTGTCAGGGATGTCCGGTTATCTCCCCTTCCAGCAATTCAGCTGTGGCCATATCCACGCCGGACAAGTTCAGAGAGGGAGAAGGCATCGCCTTGTCTCACTCTCTGCAGAATGCTATTAAGGGGGGGAAACCTGTTCAGTCCTCCCCGCTCCTGCAGTCTGCATCCCTGCTGGAGGTGGGAGATGGATTGCTCAAGGTGACCCCAACTGGCACACTGTCTGCTCAGCCCGACCGCTCTCATGCCACCATTCTTCACACTTACTCATTCTCTTCTTTCGTCTCGCACGTTGCCACTACCCCAGGCGGCATTCTTCAGAGCTGCCTCTAGCAGCTGCCTCTTCTAGTTGAGAGCCCCCACCCCTGGCCCCCGAACCACGTTTTCCCTCTCTGCTGCCGTGCCGCCTTGTGTTTCTCAATGAGTAGATGATGTAAAAGTCTCAGACTAGCCTCCTAATGGGTTAAAGCTGTAGTACTGAGTTATGTTAATTACAGTCATTTACCAGCAAATAAGAAAATGTCTCCGGACATAACTGAAAACTCTGAAAACTGCTTTTTGAAAAGCAGTGCTGTTCTACGTTTGTGAGACAGAATAAACATATAAAATTAAAAGGAATTAGGTTATGATAAATAGCATCTTACTATAACGAATGCAGCATATGCATGCATATATGTCCTGTACCTAATCTCCTCCTTGACGGGTGGGCCTATTTGAACGAAACTCTGCACAAACATTATCACACATCTATGTGTCCTTTTTATCACCCCAAACATTTGTTATAAATCCAAATACTTTCAATTTGCCTATATAGATATATATTATGTTCATTCATACCCCTGCAAATGCCATGTTATGTTCTCCACTTGCATTTGTTTCACATCTCACATTCAAGGATCGCTGCCCATACATAACTGAACGGTCACCAACATTGGTGAGCTGATTTGTGACCAGTGTTGTTTGATTCACCTCTAAATATGGAATAATGGTCGTTATAGGGTACTTAAAATGCTATTAAAATGCATTAAAATACTAATTTTAATTTTATAGTTTTAAGTTTTATATATCTCCAAAGATAGTTATCTAAAATTTTACTCCTTTTGGGATTTTGTATGCGGAACTGTTTCTTCACAAAGGTGTAAAATAAAAATGATTTCTCTTCTGTGTTTGACACAAGAGTCTATGCAGATTGACTCGCTTTCAGAGGCAGCCTCCACTGACCATTTGATGAACTACAGGTCTTTGCACCTTTTTTCTTAATCCTCGCAATTTTCCAGTCTCAGAGAGTGCTTCTTGGGGCATACATTCATAATGTTTTCAACAAGTAATTGACATTATTTTGACTGCACTTTATGATGCAGTGAATCGGGGCAAGCGGACATGTAGGAAAAATCTGTTTTGTGGGTACTGAGGCAGCAACATCAACTGTGCTCTTCCTTAAAGCACTGCAAGGCCCCTGTAGATTAACTAGAGAGATGCTTTAAGATTCTTTGAGAGATGTCTTCCATCTCCTTTTCTCTCCTGAGGTCAATGTTCGCTGCACCACCGCACAGAACAAAAGGCCTACTTCAGAGGTGATCAATCCTGAAGTGAGAGGTGGAGAGAAAGATGAGGGTGAGAGAGGGTAAGGATGAGTCACGGTCACTCAAAGAGGATTATGACAATATTTAGGAAAACATGCATCCTGCTTAAAGGAAAGGTCTCGTTAATGGGTATCCTCCACATAGTCAATCTAAGACTTTCTTTGCACTTGACAGGATGCGGATTCATCAAAATGTGATGAAAAAGAATCAAGAGCAGAGCTGCAGCGCTGGCAGCCAGCTATCTCTGCAACAGCGTTAGAAGACGGGCTTTCTGCTCCTGCTTTAGCTGTCCGTGCCAACTCCAAAGCAAATATTAGCTTTGGTTTTTAAAAGGAAAATCACTAGCATGCAAATGATAGACTGTGTGTGCAGAAGTGAAAGAGTACTAATAATACATTTGTGTGTTTGTACAAGTCCTGCATGAGTCCGGGGGCATATTCTGCATTCGTGAACAGATAACGTTTGTTTCTGCAGTGTTCGGGTGCAACCGAATGAATACCAGATCAGTGTGTGGGTTGGCTGAATTGTATTTCAGCAGTGTATTCTGTGTCAGTGCAGATTTTGCCCTCATGTCATTTTCATTTTCTGCGTATGTAGGAAATCTGACTGTTCGTGTGAACACGAGGCTTTTTTGTCTGTCAGTGTTCCCGGGACACTTCTAAATCCTCCTAATCTTAATTCTGCAGAGATGGTGCGTATAATTAGAGTTTGGATCAGTGCCAGTGTCTTAATGCTCACAATATACAGGCTGTCTTAGCATCCTAACCCTACTACACTGTGGGTGACCCCCATTTGATCTAGTAAAATCTAGCACCGCCTCCCACCCCTCAGCCATCCATCATGGCACTGGTACAAGCCCAGAACCTCTGTCAAAGCGTGTTCCTGCACTTTTAAAATTCTGTTTCATCTTATTACAGGCTGTCTTTACTTTCTTTACTTTTATCTGTTTCTTCCTCCTGCATCTGTCTCAGCTCCTCCATCTTTGTGCAGTCTTTGTTTTAACCTCCAAGGCACCTCGGTTTACTCTAGTCATCCTAAAGTCAGCAACTTTAATACGTACTGTGGATTCTGAAGTAAGGATGTTCATTAAACACAGAGCTGTGCCTCACCTCGGATGCTCTCCCTCTCTACAGCACGTCTTTGCACAGAGCTTGCTGCATCTGTATTAAAGTATAATTTCCTAACATGACACGTCCTGTTTCTGTTTCAATATCGGGAAATCTCTGCTCACGTGTTTCCATGCTTATGCTGTCTATGCCACTATCTCAATTCTTTCCCTGAAAGTCACATTCCCACTTCTGCGCACCGACTGCTTCCCCTGTTCCTTCAGTGCGTTGTTGTGTGTGCCATAGCTGTCAGATGATGTGATGTAGTGAAGCTAATCAGATTGCTTTTTCCAGCCATATGGTGTTTTGGTTGGCTTTTAGTCATGTGTTAGGCTATTATTGTGTTGTTCATTTATATTGGTAGTTTTTATTTATGTCTGCTGAAAGTACTTTGTCCTCTGAGCTGAAAGTGCTACTGATAAAATGGTTTAATTTCCCTGACAATTTAGCTCTGCACAGTACAGCATTTCAACATTATAATACTATATATTTTTTAAAGACGCTTTAACTGCTTATGCTGACCACAGACGCTGGCCTCGTGTAGAAAAAATATTAGCTGTGATTAAACATTTGCTTACATTTGAACGAGACCTGTTATAATCTGGCCAATTGGCTGCTCTGTTTGCAAACAGTTAAGAACAGAGTTGACGGTGCAGTGCAAAACTAATCCTAATGCATAATCAAATCTAACATTCAACGCTAAAAACCAGACAAGTTCCCATTTAGTGCCAGCCAAGTTGTAAAGAGATTGGCCAGATAAAACAAGTCGTGATGATTTAAATGGTGTACTTGGCTTTATTGATTTGGTTGTTAACTGGTCAAATCTAATATGTAAAAAGAACAGAGGCATGCTGGAGCAGGGCCCGTTGTTACTCAGCCACCTTGTTATACTATGTTCCCAGAACTGCCAATCCTCTCTATATACAAATCAAAAAATATTTAGAACCACACCACTGACAACAATTTGATACAAAAATGTCAAATTTGGATTCATCACCGAATAAGACCTGTTGCCACTGATTTTCAGTCCAGTTCTTGTGTAATTCGCCCTGTTTCCCTTCATTAAGAATGGCTTCTTGACAGCTATTTTTCCCACTGAGAGCACTTCTGTTGAGGTTTAGTAAACAGTAGATGGATTAACTGAAGTACCACTGTTTATCTGCTGCACATAGTTTTTTTGTTTTAGGTCTGCTACTTCTTCTTTTGTCCCCACCAGTATGGTTTCCTCATATTTCTTAAGGAGACACTGCACACCACGTTCAGATAGAAATTGTCAACAAATAGCTCTTTGGAAAACACCTTGTTGATTTGTATGTTTTTTGCAACAGGCTGCATCGTTAGGAAGAAAGTACCCCAAAAATTGCTTCATTGTTAAGCTGTCAGTTACATCTAGACACGGTGCTGGTTCAAACCTCGAGCTAGGTGCATTTTATACTTGAACAATTCTTAGGTCAGTATTCCTCTGAAAACGGTCAGGTACAAGGGCAGAAGGGGATATGAGTGGAAAAGCTGCCAGTGTCAACGGGAAAAAAAAAATTACAAAAAGTCTGGCTCCTTGGGTGGAAAATAAAAAAGAAATGTGGTTGGGCTCAAGACTTTTGCACGTGACTGTGTGTATTTTGATAAGTAAACTTGGCTTAGGGATTCATTTATTGCAGACTTGTATCAAATGCTGTCCCCCCTTCCTCACGGTAGTTAGTGTTTTGCAGTTTAACAAATTTTGGGGATTTTGGTCCAACTTCAGCACCTCACCATGAGAGTTCACATGAGCTGCTTCAAACAGATCTGGTGTGTGTGTGGTTCCTTTATTGATTGGTTAAATGCTCTTTCACTGAATCTCAGCCCTTTGATTCTTTTGAATGTTTCCAATGCTTCCAACGCATTAACTTCATCTTTCCATTTCATATCTCAGGTGTCTGTTCAGTTTCCTTTTTTCTGTTATTTTTCTAAATTTGAAAGGCTGTTCCTTTTTGATGGTGCACGTTGTGTATGAAGCAGTGCAGTCCTTAACAGTATGCCGAGCAAACACTAACTTAGGATTATTTGGCTGCGATGGACCAAGAGGAGAAGAACATGGACAGTGGGAGGCCAGGAGTAGCAGGGAAAAAAGAAAAGAGAGAAAGATGAAGAGAGGGAGGGAGGGATCAAAGCCTTCTCCCATGTCAGTATTCACAGCGTGCGCCTTCTACCCCCCACCTCACCACCGGAGAGATGGAACGATGAAGCGAGAGAGAGAAGCAGCAAGTAGCTAACGTTCCTGCGTTGCTGAAGAAATCCCCCTGCCCGCTTTCTACTTTCCTTCCTCCCTCCTCTTTTTCCCTCTCCCTCCCTTCCCCTGTATGCCGCTCACTGCAGTTTTCCTTCAGTGATTCGAAGGATGATTGAGAACTCTCTCTGTAACTGCGGGTTTTTTTTCTTCTTCTTTTTTTAAACAGACGCATCAATAAATAAACGGTTTGGTGTAGTGCTCTAAGATGTGCGGCATGTGTACTGTATGTGCATCTGTGATTGTACACAGTGTGTTTGTGTGTGTACGTTCTCTGCACTCAAGCGATCTAACACTCCATCCCCTCTTCCCAGGGGCAAACACTTTGTACACCTTTGTCTTTCGTTCTCACCTCACTTCACCCCCCTCCTCCCTCCTCCTCTATGTTCACTTCACTTCTGCTTCACCAACAGGCTTAAAATTTCTTTTTAGTCTAATTTCCCTCTTTCTATTCCTCTCCCGCATCCTTCTTTTATTTTTTCCCTTTTGCCCCCTCCCTCCCATATATGCATGCTCTGCTGACGCACTCAATCTCTTTGGCACAGTACTGCTCACTTTGAAAATGCTCAAACACAATTCCCTCAGATAGTTTCCGCGTGTGTGTGTGTGTGATCGAGCAAGTACAAGCGTTTCTGAATCGACAGTTTTGTTCCAGAGATGCAATTACCATCTTTTAACAATATTGGTCAGCCAACAGATTATATTAAAAACTTCTCACTATTTGCATGCGAACAATTGTTCAAGTGTCTGTGCAGTGTGAAAAGGGTTTTGTTCACTGGAATCCAAATGCAATTATAGCCCATTTCATTGGTTTCCCTTAGCTTTAAGAAGTGTTTGTGTCTTTTCAATTCATTAGCCTTCTAATTTAGTCTTTTAGTTCACTCTCATGCCTCTTATTAGTGGTGCTTCTAGCTGAAGCAGGTAGTTAGCTTTCAGACAAAGAAAAAAACATCCACAATATATTACAAGAGGAGTACAGAGAAGGAAACAAACCTGGGAACTAGAGAGTGAGGTTAGTGGGAGCACCTAAAAAGCCACACATCTCATCAAAAGAAGGCTAAAAGAAAGTGAATATTGGACTTGAATTTGCTTGCCGCTTGATAGAAACGGAGGGTAAAGTAACTACAGTACTATGGAAAAATCTATACTTTGCTTTCAAGACACCAGACTCTTGCAGTCTTGAGCAATAGTTCTTCAGGCTTTCTAAAAGTCTTTCGGAGTTTTGCTACTAACAGCTTTTTGCAAAAACATATACACCGTTCCCATTTATTTTGCTGATTAGATAACATAGTTTGAGAGGAATAATATAGTAGTTTTTAAATTTCTTGGCGTGATGTGCAAAAAATTGGGAAACTGGACCTGTGGGGGACAAAAGAAGAAGTGGTAGGCCAAAAACTATTTACAGCAGATTAAAATTACATGAAAGCCATATCCTTAAGAAACAGGAAAGGATGCACCAAAGATCTGACACAGGACCTGAGAAATGTTTTTGAAGCTTAAGCCTCATCAGAAAATGTTTTTGGAAGGGTGGCTGTCAAGAAGCCATTTGTAATGAAGGGAAACGGGGAGAAAAGGCTGAGGGTATACCAAATAAGACAAGAAATATGCTGAAAACCAGTGGAAACAAGTGTTATGGAGTGGGGAATCTTTTGTTTCTAATCATAATTGTTAATTGTTGCAGTAAAAGCATTCCTGTATAGAAGAACACACAATCAATCATGGATTGGTCTCCCCAATGCCTGGAGCTCAACATTATTGAGAGAGTGTGGGATCATCTTGATGGCGAACGGAACAAATGACAGCCAACATCCAAAGAGGATCTTTGAATGTCGTTCAAGAAGCCTGGAGAACTACTCTATTACTGAAGACTACTTAAAGAAATTACAAACACAGCTCAACACAGCCTGAAAGAGTTCAGGCTGTGTTTAGAATAAAAGTGGTCATAAGAAATGTTGACTTTCAAGCTTGTTAGAATTATGCAGAATATATTTTTGCTTTATAGCTGCAAGTATTTTCAATTTCCTAGCAAAATATATAGAAAGGAGGGGTGGGTCAAAGCTTTGGAACAATTCTGCATATGTTTCATCACTAGAATATTGATTTTGGTTGGAAAATACTCACTTCTGAGTTGATGTTGTACTTGAGATTGTTTGCTTTGTCCTACTAACTTACCAGAAATCTAACCAATAACTTTTTAGTTATTGCACCTTGCTTAGTAAATGATTAGTAATAACCGATATGCATCTTGTAAACTGAATTGTTGGTGACCAGCTGATGAGTAATTGTTTCAGTACTTGCAGGTCTTACACTCATCCTAGTGCCTGTTGCTTTTACTCAGTTGTGCCTTTGGAATGAAATTCCCTCTGTGTACTTGAGATAATTCATTTGCAGCTGAGAAAATACGCACACATACATGACTGGTCATGTGCACGTATCTCCAACCTGTCTGCATGCATGCCTGTGCGTGCCCACCTCTGTGCACTCATCTTATAACTAGGTTTATATATGCATAGTTTGCTCTGCCATAGTCAGATATTGCTCCCATCCACACAC
>VUQG01045987.1:13566-26222 GCA_015106755.1 Etia nguti
CGCGCTTCCTCCGTATTGAGGGTGACGTCTTCCTTTTTGTGTGCGTGTGTCTGTGTGTGTGTGTGTGTGTGAATTTTACGGGGCGAGGCCCTCATGATCTCCTTAAATTTGCATGTAAATAGCGACATCAGCCTATACGCGTGCCAGGGGCCAGCGGGCCTCCCAGATGTCAAGGCAAAGTCAATCAGCCGGCCGCTGCCCAGCTGTCCATCGATGCACTTTATTGGGACAACACTTTCATTATGCTCACCTGCATTGTTTCCTAATGGATTGATTGGTAAAAAGCGAAGTGAAGGAAATTTTATTAGCACCCACAAAGCAAGTTCCCTCACGGCTTTATCGCAGAGGTTGTTTTAAAGTGATCTTTTCCCCCCCTTCTTCTTCTTCTTCTTCTTCTTCTTCTTTCGATTAAATATTTATCAAGTACGCCCACAGTTAGGCATTATTCCAAATTCCATATGGAACAAATAGGCAATCAGCCCACTTACTGTTTACAGCTAACATCGCCTGTTCCGTTGTTTAGAGCTACAATATTTTGTGAAAATATTTGAAGTTGAAATTTAAGTTACACCGCGCAAAGAAAACTAATTTAGGGAGCTTCAGCCTACAGCCTTTGTTTAAAATTTCTGTCACTTGTAGCTGCATTAGAAAAGATTAACTCCAGCTGATGCTTGTGCGTTGACAATTTTCTCATGAGTCGGGAGGAGGAAAAAAAAAAACACATCACTTATAACAGTTTTTCCCCTTTTAATTAAATTACCAAATAGCTTGATTCCGCATCACATATATATATATAAAAAAAAACCTTTAGTGAAAACTTACAAGTTATCGGCCTAATAAATGCACGCCTAAAATTCGATATCTCACATTAAAATACGGTTTTCATGATATTTTTTAATTATTGTAGTTCGAAAAAAAAACTCAAACGGCCAAGAGTGATGAGATCAATCATGAAGGCTGTTCGTGTCAAGTTGGAGCTAATAGACGGACAGCGCCCCTCGTTGGTTACACTTGAGATCATGGAGTCGATATGAGGCAGCTGTGTTGTTCAGTGACAAGATAGCAAAATCTCAAGTTTGGTTTATATGTAATAGCTTCTCCACTGCCCCACGAGCTACATTTTTTTTTTCAATTTCAGGAAATATTTTAAAAAGCAACAGAATTATTTTTAAAATAATAAAAAAATAAAATAAAATAAAAATAAAAATAAAGAATGCTGTCATCTCGCACACTAGAATAAGAAAAAATAACAGATATTTGAAGGGCTAAAAGAATTAAGGAAAGAAAGTTTTTTATGTATTATTATTTTTATTATTATCATTATTATTACTATTATTTCTGATGTGTTTCTTGTGTGTCTGAAATAAACATTATTTGACACAGTGCTGGTGTGACCTCACGTTTCGTCACTAACTTCTGTCAGAGTGTTCATGTTAATTGTGTGCAGTGGTGAGTTCTGTCAAGGGCATTGCCCGTGCGCACAATTTGCATTTCCATTCTGCTGTGGAAATGATGAGAGAGTTTCTGCGCGGTTTAGAGCCTCGCGGCGCAGTCTGTGGGCGAATTACATTTAAAGAAGGCGAGAGAAATTAAATAAGAAACCGAGACCACTTCAGGGCTATTAACATCTAAAATATCCCCTGGAAATTTAGACCAAAATACACATGACCAAATACCCAGGATACCTTCGCTCTTAACACAGCCCTGGTCTTGATTGTGTCCATCACTGTTTTGTAGGCCTATCTAAAATTCTTTATTTAAAAAAAAGTTATCACGCCGCCTCACATTTCTCAGTGGCGCTGATGGAAGTGAGGCAAATTTGATTATTCAGCTCTAAATCGGAACATATTAACTTAATATATAGGCGCCCTACTGCCAAACAGACTGTGACACTCAGAAAAATGGGTGCAAAAATCCGACTTTAAAGGTCAGTTTAAAAAAAAAAAACCCTCATCAGTAAGTATGATGTGGGCACATGTTGCATCGGGGAAAGTGGCCTCCAAAAGAGGAGGCATCAGCTTTAACCTTGTTCCCTTTTTTCTTATTTTTTTTTAGAGCGCCTGTGCATGCATGACCAAACAGGCAGCAGCCTTTCCCTCAGTACTCCAGAGACCTTTAATTTGCCTGTTGACCCCAGGATGGAGGTGTTGCCAACTCACAGTGATACTACCTCACCCACAAGAGACTAATAATTCTCAAGTTACTTACATCAAAATATATATTTTCAACGTGTTGCATCAGTGCCTCTAATTCTTTTTTCTCCTTTAGGGGCTGCCATTATAAAGGAGATACACATTTGATGGCAACTGGCAAGTCTACAAATGCATTTTGATTTTAGTCAGATTATTAATATTGGACTGTGTTACTATTAACAGAAATGTTAATTATGATGTCAAGACAGACGGAGTCAAGGTGAAAGCTGCACAGCAATAGCTAAAAATAATCCATGCCAGCCAGAGTACAGTATGATCCTGCAGAGGAGTGTTACTGGCAAGGGACCTTTTTGCTGCAACAAAGAGGTGGAAAAGAGGAAGTAAATGAATTAGAGTACAAGCCAGATTTTGTCTTTGTTTCATCCACACTTGTCCTGTCCCTATTTTCCAACCTCTCCCTTTTCCTTGCTATTGGAAGTGCTGCAAATTGTATAATGCTGCTCTTTGTTCTACAGAGTCAAGCCACATGAATAGCCGTCCTGAGCACACACAAAAACACACTGACAAACTGATCATCTTAAAAAAGCAACGCCCTGGTGCTCACTTGGCCTACTTTCCACGGCAGCACTGGGACGTGGGAAGAGGAATAGAATTCAGGGGAGGATGTTCTTGCACTCTGGGAAACATTCAGTATAGCAAGTGTGATGCACATAAACATAGCCTTTGCATTGTCAACCTTAGACCGTATTTGCCCCAGATAACTAGTCCCCATGTGCTAGACTATTCTCTTTGACTTTGCAATTGAAATCCTGAGAAGATTATGCCAAAGCTAAAAGAGGCAAACTCTGGGGTGGGATTTCAATTGTCAATTCCTGTTGGATTTTATAGCATTATGACATATAGTACACCATCTGTTACGCTTCCCGTGACTAGGTCTACATCTGCACAAGTGGAGCTTATTGATGTGAACATCAGTACTAACTAAGACCTGGTTTTTGAACGGACAGCAATATTCAATCACCAATATTTTTCTCCTGAACCCCGTTTAACACAGATGTATGACTAAGTAGCGGGGTCTCTAGCTTACAAAACACCAGAGCAAATTAAAAAGGTGCAGGAAAGTAACCACTCCTAACTTTAGCTAAACAGACTTCCTGGAGCGCTAGATAATCTGGGGCTTCTATGTACACCGCCTAACCAAATGTCGACATCTGTGAGGGTGTGCATAAAGAAAAGCTCCTCAGAGAAACGGGGGATAATAATCTTAGTTCCCCTCACCTTCAGCTTGCCCATAGGGGTTTAAAAGGGAGATGAAGAAATCCTATGTAAACATGCCAAGTCAAATTTTCACTTGAAATGTGACATAAAGGCAAAGGGCAACCTTGGCGCATCGCTAATGTGCTTCCACGCATGAGTTTTTCAGTGCCCCTGGATGTAAACAATTGATGTATTCAGTCTGTGGTTTGAACACTGACTCACTGTGCACACTTAGTATGTTTGAGCATCTTCTTAGCCATCGCTGTACATTTGGTGCATAGGTGAAGAGCCCAAAAGAAGTCAACACAAAGCCTGTACACAATCAGAATCTCTGTACTCAATAGCTGCATGAAAGTGAGTTTTGCTCTCCTGAGAAACATACAAAGTTTGAGCATCTGTTCCATCATGTAGTCTTTGTTGAGAAATTAAATATTGAACTGATCTAGTGTACCATGAATGTTTCACTCACATAGTGATTAGACAGACTGGAGAGGCAAGACATTGCGGCACTTTACTCTCTACTTTAATATACTGTATTTGTTGGTCTCGCCTTTAAGTGTTTCACGCGCCAGATTGTGTTGTTGTTATGGAAAATGTTTTTTAATGTTGCGTCAATTATACTTAGCATGCATGTGTAACTCAACACAAAAATAAATTCATATGCATGCTACGTATGTGCACAAACGCAATCATCCTCAGTCTGATAATTGCTGTATATTGTAGTCCAGCTGAATCAATATAATTGGAAAAAAAAAACATAAATTAGAGTTTTGGTTTTATGATTCAATTATGAACTTGGCAGCATCTGTTTTTTCACACTTTTATGTTATTGTGAATATGGAGAAAATACTGATTGGTTTTCTTGTTGCATCTCAGAATAAAGGGCGTCTCTTTTATGGTTTCTCATCCCTTACTCCAAATCAACAATTGTCTCTCGGGAGAATCCCAAATGATGTTTCCTGACATAAACATTTTGGATTATAATGAGCAGACCAAGCCAACGTGCAAGCAAGAGAAGGAAACAGTATCATCACAGAGATCATAAAATGGTGTCGTGAGTAGTCTTTTGTCCAGGACCATAGGAGAGTTCTGTTGCTAAAGGGAAGGACAAAAGCAGAAGGCGCCACGGGTATAAGGTTCCCCTGAGCAACAATACTGAAAGTTTCAACTTGCAGCACATGGGTGTAACTTTAACTGGAATACTGTGGATCAAAGACTCACAAACAAAGTGGGTGGAAATGCTGAAGGAGTGTCTGTGCTCAAGTGAAGGACAGGTTCACTAGAGAGAAAGCGGGAGCGACAATTTCTGAAACACGGACCAGGCAATCAAGGCTAATTACCGAGCCCGTGTTTTGTGAACTCAAAGGGCAGCATGATTCAATTAACAAAACTGATGTGTATTATAATTCTGAAAAGCAAAATTACCTCTGTCGACAACACGCTTATCAGATATAAAACAAAAGCAAATTCAAATTAAACTGAACAGTCTTCAATGTGTTGCTGCTTCGTGCGCTTTAATAGGGAAGAGTGTACACAGTAGATTTTGTATTGCATCTCAAACATTCATTCCACACTCCTGTCTTCACCTGTCATCTTTTAGAGAGTGGGAGAATTATTCAGTTCTGCTTCTTTAAATAAGAAACACAGCCTTGAAATTTGTGAGGCTTAAGGCAATTCATCAGGTTAGATCAGTACAATGTGGATGTGTAACCTTTACACTGCACTGGAACCTGCACATACAAGTGTTATGAAAGGTCCCCCTGGCACTCTGCTCTTCTGACATGGATTTGAAGACTTGCCACTTTATTAGCTGCTAAGCCCCCACTACTTGTTCTATATAGTGGAGGCCTATGTTATGAGCTGGGATCTCATTGTCTAGCGTTATTAGAGGTAGAGTCTGCAGCGCTCTCTTGTCTCCCCTCGAGAGTAGTCTGACTGTTTGAAAGGAAGCTACAAGTGCAATTTAACCCATCTTATTTACAATATGATCTCTTACAAGGACATCATCACAGCAAGGATTCACATATAATACATCTCTACAATGTGCTTCTTTTCTGTTTTGATTGTTTCAGGAGAGTTGTTTGACGCTCAATTGAGTCTAAAAAAAAAAAAAATAAATCTCTGAATCTGTCAAGTTAGAGCAGACACAGACTTTAGTCAACAACACTAGTCCGGTTCTGTATTCTGTATCAAAAATACTTCACATAAAATTTACGCACAACAGCAAGTTCTTTCTGCTTAGAGGTCAAAAGAGTTAATCAATAAGTAAATGTGGGTATAGGGGTTCTTTATGATAGTATTAACATCGTGTCTGGGAAAACAAGCTGTTTGTGATCATCACTTTTGTCACCAGCGCACACATACACAAACACACACACACACTCACCCTAGAAAATGGAAATGATCTGTTGGCACTGAATAATAAGTGCCATAGTGCCATCTAGTGTACAAATTTGCACACTGAAGAATGACAGTCCTTGTATGTAAAACATACACTGCATACTGCAGCTTACATGCGAAGGTACAGGGCTTAAGGGCGACTTGTGATTATGATAAAGGATGGTGTACTGTTTTCACTGATCGCTTGTGTGTTTCAGTGTGAGTTTCAGCTACACTAAATGACCACACTGAAAATTTCCACTCATAGGGGAAATAAACAAGGAGACAAAGGTTTGTCTTAGAAGCCAGGTCTCTGACAACCCGCGGCTGTGGCAAGCCGCAAGGATAATCTCCTTCAGACAATGAGACGATGTTGAAGGCTGTGCATGCAAATTATACTCTGCCATCTAAATTACAAAGACATACACAGACCTCAAGTCATCAGGCCTCATATCTCACTCATCTGGCCTCCTGGCTGTTAGGTTGCCAGAGGATACTATAGAGACAACAGAACAGAAATAATAAGAAAAAACACATGAGCCAAAACAAGAGTCTTGAATAATTGATTGTGTTTGTCTTTTGCTGTTTGTGTGTGTGTGTGAGTGTGTGTTTGAGAGAGAAAGAAAGAGAGAGAGAGCGAGTGTGTGTTAGGACTCAGGGTCTGGACAGAGCTTATGCCCCTGAGCAGAGCAGACACATCCACTGGCCAATGGTTTGTGTTAAAAACTGTCTGATTGACCAAATGTGGGGGAAGGGTATGTTTGTGCGTGCCGGGCAAAAATGAATGTGCATGGGTATTTATGTTCATGACTGAGTCTAAATTCAAAGAGAAATAGGTGAGGATAGTAGCTGCGATGTGTGTGATTTTTGGCAAAATAAACCTGGGCATGATTACCTCATGTTGAAATCAGCCTGGTTTTGTATTCAGTAACAAGGGAATAAGATGAAGTAAAGATTTCCAGGATAACAAACGCTTTTTGTTAAACGGGCCAGGAATAGGTGTGTTGTAAGATGTTAAAAAGTCAATATACCTTCATTTTGTCTGTGCTGGTAATGAGCCATATTTTCTGGGGAAAATGGCTGCTTCTCCGGAGGCACCATGTCTACTGAATGTGGCCCTGATCCTGGATAAAACAGAAGGCTCACCAATCAATCTCTCCAGGTTGCCCACAGCCAGAGAAAGCAGCTGCACCACATGTTTGCCTTGCGCGATAGCGACAAGTTAACATACGGGCAGCACAGTAACCATCCACAAGCAGCCTCTAGCTGTCTTATAATGAATTCCCACAGGGATGGGGAACTATCAGAGTCAGTGGTGTTACTGGAGGCTCGGAATAAAGTCAACACCTCTCCTTATACCTGATGAAGCTACGGCACGGCAGCACACTCACACACACAGTCACAGCCACAACGCTCTACTCGTACAAACGTGAAAAATTCGAATGCACGCAACGATTAAGCTGTACGGTTTATTAAATCATAAATTAGGCTGCATTCGGGCATTACACGTTCACGCAATGATGGTGAACAGAAACTGCTTCTCTTGCTTTTAATAATGCAGTCTTATTGGGACAGCAGTTTTCTTTAATTCAATGTATAACACGTTATAAAGAGACATTTTAAATGAACAAAAAATCACCATTCAGCAATTTCTTTAATTTTTTAAAAGCCCTATTTTTTATTCTGATTTGGACATCAGTGTGGCATCTACACCCACACCCCTACTGCTTTCAAATCATGATGTGTTTGTACTGTATTCACATAGTAATGACTGACACACTGTTCCACTTAGTCAAACATTTAAGCAATCAAAGTACAAAACACAACAAACCCATTTGGTGCACAGGGCTCGACACGTAGAAGTCAAGGGTGTTTTAAAAGGTTTAAGCGGTTGTTAAAATAATGATGGTTTTATGAAACACTGGTGGACCATCTTTTGTTAATTTAAAGCTAAATGCCCTCACATCTACTAACTGCAAATGAGATCAATACACAAGCTGGTGCTGTAGAGTTTCTCTGGTAAACTGACATTAGTCAACTGCATTTCAGACAGCACTTTCAGAAAATGCATAATTTACCCCCATTATGTATTCATGTGTGGAATAATGTTGGATAAAACTGAGTGAGCAGGAAAAGTGCAATGCAGTCCACATAGATAGATAGATAGATAGATAGATAGATAGATAGATAGATAGATAGATAGATAGATAGATAGATAGATAGATAGATAGATAGATAGATAGATAGATAGATAGATAGATAGATGACAAATTAAAGGAAAAACTGTAACCTTGCTTAATTTGTCATTTTGTAGACAAGAGTTACTGCAAGAGTCAAACAGTGCTCACCACTACATTATCAAAGCATTATATGAGAAAACAGCATTTCTTTCCTCTGGTAGCGTTCCAGAAACTTTCAGAATCAATGCCAAGGAGTACTGCAGTTGTTCTGGTGGCAGGTGTTGACCCAACAACCTATAAGAACATTTACTTTTATGCTATACTGCTATATGCTATATATATATCTATACAGATATATAGATATATATAGATATATACAAATAAATAGATATATCTGTACCTGTATAGATAGTTAAATATAGATATATAGGTGTACTGAGAAAGAGAGTGAGGGAGTGAGAGAGTCTTCCTAACCTCCAGGCCTCTGCTCTGCTTCTTCCCGTGGGACTCTGTGTGAGTGATGAGACGATGTGTAGCTTGGGAGATACCGAGGAGAAGGTTTTGGCGGGATTTGGCCCAGGTCTTCCAGGGTACATCGTTTTTATTCTCTTGCCACCCCCTGGACAATGTGCAGCTGCAAAACCCAAATATAAACTATTGGGAAAATATATATATATAATCAAACTTCAAGCCAGTGCAAGTGATGAGTTGGCTTCAAAAACACACTCTAGCTATAATAGCTGAATAAAAATAAGCCTTATATGCTTTTTCATATCTGCTTGTTGGCATTTATCCACTGAACTGTGTATATATATCATCATATGTATTTAATTTTTTTTTAAAAATACACCATCTATAGCAGTTATTTCTGTATGCACTGCATCACACTGCAGACAGTATATTTAAAAAATAAATATACAGCATATTTTTTGTTGATTATGTGTAAAATAGCTAAAAAAAAATATTTTGTAGCTTTTAAAAAATGACACTGAGTATTTGAAATAATATCAAATTAACCTTAATATACTTTGAACCATTATCTAAGTTACCTTTGCTTGGTCATAGAAAATTGAAATTGCATGTGCAGAATTACCAGTTTTAGCCAATAAAACTAATTTAAAAGGCTCGCTTACATTGTTGTGAAATTCTCTCACAGATTTAAATTCTGGATTCTTTGAGTGGCAGGTTTCTTTCTAATAACGCTGGCTTGCATTTGTTTATACTGGACTTGTCACACTCTTTTTTACCTTTATCTTCTCGAAGATTTATAACAGTAGAAAAGGATACCGAGTAAAATAAAGAGTGAAAACTATATAGTGGATGCGGAGTAAACTGAATTTTCTCAGTTTTGCCACTAGATGTCACCGATTGACCATCCAATACAGGCTGAGGTACTACATGTTGTCACTATAATTCAAAGTGACGCTTTACTCAAAATCACACTTTGTATGTAAAATATAAAAAAAATATAATATATTTTTTTAAATGTCAAAAAATATTCAACATGCAAATAAAAATGTGTTTAACTCTTATTTATAGGCTGCTATGCAAATCATTTTAATAAAACATATTTGCTCTGTGGATATATATGACTGGAATAAATGTAGATTTTCTTAGTTGTTTTTGCATGTGTTACTGTTTACTTCAGTCACAGTCAAAATAACCCCGCGGGGATGTGTAAATTGTGTTTGTCCTGCTCATTAGTGGGCAGCTAAACAGGCTTAAAAATCCTCAGTAACCATATATGCAAAACATTCAGTTCATTGAAACAAAGCTGGGTGGATATAAAATCCAGAGAAAAGGCACATTTACTGATATGATGCTCAGGAGGATGGATGGAGTCAGGATGTGGCATGTGTGCATGACGTCATTTCTCCATGTACTGTGCGCCATTTTGGAAGAAAAAAAAATCACGGATAATTTCCGTGGTCTTGACAGATCTGGACCCGAGTCTTCACACTGATTGTGGATGCTATCTATCTCCCCGAGCGCGCCGCACTGGTTGATAAGGCATTGGAAGCTGTGTACAACAAGAGCTGCTAAATGAAGCAATGGCGGGTAAGCTACTTTTTAAAGGGAGGGAAAAGGATCCACCTCACTTGGTGTGTGTGATGGCCTGAATCTGCAACTTGGCTAACCAGCGTTAGCGCTGGCAAGCTAAGTTGCTAGTTGTCAAACTGTGTCACTGTCAGGTCATTATTACCGTCCGACGAAGGGCGAGCCGGAATCACACTAACCCTGGTTTCTTTTTGCAGGAGTTGCAGGAGGAAATGATTTTCAGTGGTGTTTCTCTCAAGTAAAAGGAGCGATAGATGAAGATGTTGCGGAAGGTATGTGGCTAACGTTAGCTCGGCGGCTAGGCTACAGTGGTGGGGAGCTAGCTAGGTGGTCTGATGGTTCTCTGTGGGATTCACTTGAGGTGCACGAGAACTGACGGCGGATGGACGCGCGTGCTTTTTTGTAAGACTGCTCTCGTGATTAGTGTGAAATTGTTTGTGGATCAGTTGCACAAACGCCGTGTGGATTACTGTGTGTCGCTAGCTCGCTATGAGCTAGGTGGTGGCTAAACTATTAAAGGGGGAGCGACCGTGCCCGTGACGTCAATGTGCTGCGTCCATAAATTGTCGAGTGACATCATGCTTGTTTTCATTCATACCTTAATGGGTGTACGTGCTATTATGTGGTTATCGGTATCTTAAATTTTCTATAAGAACAGTGGGACCATACTTAGCCTGCAGCCCATCACAGTAGCATTCTAGCTGCCATCCCAACTACAGTGCGGAACCTGAGCTGTAAGGTCTGATTCACACCGATTTGTGTCTTTTCAGCCGACATAATCTCAACAGTTGAGTTCAACTATTCTGGAGAGCTACTGGCAACTGGAGACAAGGGAGGCAGAGTAGTGATATTTCAGCATGAACAAGAGGTAAGGATCACACAGCAGTAGCACCCTACCAGAAGTCCTAAGCTGTTGTTGTATATAAATATTAAATATTCTCTGAGCAGTATTTGCTTGTTAATGATCATAAAACTGACCTTACAGCCCATTGTTAGTCAGTGGTGCCAGTTTAGATCATGATGCAAATGTAGTGTTTATAAGGTTGGGGAAACCTGCACTCAGCTGAGACTGAGGAAGTCATTTGGATGAATGCCTCCCACTGAAAACGCAACATCCAGATGAGCAGAATGAGCTTTCTGGGATACACTAAATGTAAAAGACCAAGTTTATTGTATCCATTTCAACAATGCAGTTTATAGGAATTTGTCTTGTTGTGCTCACATATACCACAAGATGCATTCATCAGCGCACAGAACAATGTAATGCATAATAAAACTGCATGTAAGAATTGAAGGCTGCATGTTTTTTTTAGGAAGTAAACAGTTGTCAGAAACACTGGCTTAAATAGGAACAAAATGTGAGTGGTATTCAAACTGTATATTTTATTTATTTTGGTGCTAAGGTTAAATATTAAGGTACTAGACTATCATGGGAAGGTGTTATCTTAGTTTTTTCTCAGTTTGTTTATATATTTATGAAAAATAGGATGAAGTTATGATGAAAATGTGCTATTAAACATTGTGCTTTTTGAAATGCCCTAAACAATGCCATGATCATAGTGTTTTACATCAGTACTCCATAATGGAACTGTTGTGAAAAATCTACATGTGGCTCCACAGTGTAGTAGTTTACACATGTACTTAGTCTGTGGGTTTTTGGGGTTGTCTCAGGAAGACCAACTAATGCGTACTCTGCAGAATCAAATATAAGGAGTTACCCACTTAGGCAACCCACTTGTGAATAACTGAGTGGCCGAAAATGTATTTTTATTTCTATTATTTCATTTTGCTTGTCATTTATTGTGCAATTTTTTGTTATGAGCTTTTTTTTACATATTTATGCAAAAATATGAACAGGTAATGATGAAAATATGCTATGAAATCTTTTGGGGGGGGGGTTTAAATGCCCTAAACAATACCATGATTACAGTGTTGCTTTTGCTGCCTTTTCCCCCCTCAGTCTAAGAATCGTCCACACCTGCGTGGGGAGTACAACGTCTATAGCACTTTTCAGAGTCACGAGCCAGAATTTGATTATTTGAAAAGTTTAGAAATCGAGGAAAAAATTAATAAAATAAGATGGCTACCACAACAAAATGCTGCTCACTTTCTACTTTCAACAAATGGTAAGAGCTTTTTTCTGTTTTTCTTATTTGTTGATAATGAACCACTGTGTTCCCTCTCCTAAAGCCTTTACTTTTTTTCCACCAGATAAAACTATCAAATTGTGGAAAATTAGTGAAAGAGATAAACGAGCAGAAGGTTACAATCTGAAAGACGAAGACGGACGACTCAGAGACCCCTTTAGAATCACCTCTTTACGGGTGTGTTTAGCCGTCCTCTCAGACCTGCCTCATTCTGAACATAACTCTGTGATAACTTTTCTAAAATTGATTGTTGTACATTTCAGGTACCAGTACTGATGCCAATGGATCTCATGGTAGAAGCAAGCCCACGGAGGATCTTTGCAAATGCGCACACCTATCACATTAATTCCATTTCTGTAAATAGTGATCATGAAACTTACCTCTCTGCAGATGACCTAAGAATAAATCTATGGCACTTGGAAATCACAGACAGAAGTTTTAGTATCCTTTTTTTTTTTTTTTATAGAAACCTAATTTTAATT
>VUQG01045987.1:44676-59839 GCA_015106755.1 Etia nguti
TCGTTTTGTTTGATTAAAAAAAAAAAAAAAAAAAAATTCAAAAAATAAAAAAAAAAACAAACCCAAAACAAGCAAGGACAAACACAAACAGGCTCAGATGTGTTACAGAAAAAACAATTAATTCAAACAAACTTGCACTTCACAATACAAAAAGAATTTTAAAAAAGCTGAAGTTGATGAGAGTTTACAAATCTGAGTCTAGTTTAACCCAATCTGCCTTTTGCAAAGTGTTCCAAAAAGGGGTTCCAGTCATTCAGAAGAGAATCTTTTGAGTCTTTGCTGAACCTTTCCATTTGTATAATGGACATCATGTCTGTTACCCACAACTGAAAGGAAGGAGGGGTGGGGGACTTCCATTCCCTCAGTATTAATCTCTTGGCAACAATCAAACCTAGTTCCAGTGGCCTCTGCAGTTTAACTGGGAGTAGCTCTGACGTCAGAGAAAAAACTAACTTCTGAAAAGCAGATGATAACATGATGATAGAGCTAAATCACAGGATCATTTTGCACAGATTGGTGTGATTTTGTGATCTTTGGAATTACAAATGCATAACAATAAAACAGTAAAGCAACTAGTAGCTAATTTTTAGAATACCAAATATACCAATACAGGATTCCAAGAATAGTACAATATTGTAACATGAGGTGCTGACTGGTCTTCATGCATACTATCACAAACTTCAACACACTAACTTCACAGTATCGCATGACAGAGTCCTCCTTAGTAGAGGTGGGTGGATCGATCCAAATATCGCTAGCATTAGTACCAACGCTAGTATCGGTACTGGATTGATAGTAACGTGACATAAACAAAAATTGTTCCAAAATACATGTAAAGCTGAAAGGTGTGTATGCTGTGCGAACTATTTATTGTGGAAAGCAAAAATCACAGGGATTTAGTGGCCTTTAAATGTGCTCAGAATTTGCAAATTGATAATGGTTTATCTGATACAGTAAATCGTAACACACTGCTCTCCCCATTGTAGGTTAAAGGTATCGGTATTAGTATCGACCATACTGGCCCTTATTTACGAAGTATCAACTCGATAGCAAAATTTGCAGCATTGCACAGCACTACTGCGATTATCTAAACCTTAACAGCTGCTTGTCAATAAAATTGATCCTGCTTTTCCAGAAGAATGCTTCCAATCAGAAACAGCAGAAATAGGATGTTGTGTTTGCGTTTGCAGCACCTTAATCCAGCTCTCAGAGAGTGTAAAGTGAGCGAACAGTGAGGTGTATGAGATAAACTACACAGGATTACACGCATGCATTGTTTTCCTGTGAATCCCTCATCCATATGGAGGCAGTCTGAATTTGTCTGGGGGCTGGCAGACTCTCTAAGAAATTCTACTTTAACTGCCTGCTCTACTGCAGGTTTGAAGTAACAGCTGTTTTTAAAATCCATTAAATCTCGCAGAGACACTAATTAATGCAATCCATCACTTTCAATATCAGCGCATCAGCACAGAAATCAATTGGAGCTAATCATTGTGTATACTGTGATCATTCTATGCATTTTCCCACAGTGGTAGCAGCAGGGAAGTTAAATAAGGACCGAGGGCACAGGGCCGGTGTGCGGTGCCGGTGATGTCTGCTGGAGACATAATCATTTCTTCCCAGCGCTGGTACAATAGATCCACCTTGTTTCACTGTGGTGTTATAAAGTGGTGTTAGTAGAAAGTACATTATAGGAGTTGTATACCATGATGGATTATATCAGTCAAGGCAGCCTTGTGTCTGCAAGCTGCTTTTTAATTGGTTTTGAGAACAATGGAAGTCCAAGGCTTCCAGCGGACAATGAGTCACGTCTGGACAAATTGAAGCTCAGGCTGGTGGCAAATATCTATTAGTTCAGGCTTTTCATTAAAATAATAGGGATAGGACCTAAAAGAAAAGCATAGGTGTACTGCACATTTGCTTTCTTTTGCGTGAAAGGTGGCTGACTCTGAACATCCGAGCTTCTTTAACTCATTTGCTTTGTTTTTATGGCTAACAGCTTTACCATTTTGGCTTCCTGTTATGGCTCTCATCAACCTCAGTTCCAGCTAAAGCATGCGGCTCTTTTCAGCAAACTTCTAAACAAGCTCAGTAAATCAGTAGCGCCTTTAGCAGCTGCTATATAAATTTAGCATCTGGTGGATTGGTGGCACAGTGGTGCACTGTCACTGTCAACAGCAAGTCCTGGATTCAAATCCTCCGGTTACTTCTGTGTGGAGTTATCGCTACGACATTGCTGTGAATGTGTGTGTATGGGGGTTTCTGTGGATTACTACCACAGTCAAAAGACATGCCTGTTAGTGTCATGGTCATGGTTTTCAGTTTTTGGGGATGCTTAGGGGCTTTCTTGTTTTGTATTTTTTTTGATACTCTTATAATTTGGTTCTATATTCTGTATTATTTAGTCTTCTGGTTATGATGTTATGTTTACATTTCTGGGGCTTATGATGATTGTATTTTCTGGGCTCCCTGATCGCTTTATTTGTATACCCATTCTGTCCCTCCAGTCTTGTCTCTGTGTTTGTTATCTTGTGTCTTTGTGTCAAGATAGATTATTCTTGATCTCAGTGTCACTCACTTCCTGTTTTATTTTGATAGTCTCTATTCCCGTGTGTGTTATGTTTAGTTTTGGTTCCTGTTGTCTCTTTAGTCAGATCCTGTTCAGCTGTGCTCCCTGGTGTTTCCCTTCTCTGTTATGGTGTATAAATATTATCTGAGTCTCTTTTTGTTCTTTGTTGTGTTATCCCTGATGGTTGTGTCCTTGTGTGATTTTCCTCAGAAATGGTGTTTGTCTTATTTGCAGCTGACCTGCTGTTTGTTGTAGGTAGTTAAGAGTTCAAGAAATAAAGCTGTTTTTGAGTTTTACTTCTCGTGTCCTCAGTCCTGCACTTTGTGTCCTATTCCAGCCTGCCACGCAGCCAGCCTTGACAGTTAGGTTAACTGGGGATCCTTTATGGGGTGGCTGTGGCTCAGGTGGTAGAGCAGATCAGCTACTGACATCGGAGTGTGAATGTGTGTAAATGTTTATTAGTTGCACTTGAGTTTAGAAGTGCTTGTATGAGTTGGTTTGAATGGGTGAGTGAGGCATGTTGTATACAGCGCTTTGAGTACCCTGGAGAGTAGAAAAGCGCTATATAAGAATCAGTCCATTTACCACTCCTGTAAGTGTGAGCGTGAACGATTACATGCTTCTCCGTGTTGGTGATAGGGAGCCCCTCCGCCACCATGAAATGGACAACCATTCCAGAAAATATATGGATTAATGGGTGGTACACAAAACAGAGCTAAAACTAGATAAATTTAGGTTTATGATGTGGCCCCAAAAATAACTTGACGTCACTGATATTTTTGCAAAATGATATGTTATCTGTGTATTTACAGTGCATTGGCTAACAGAGTAACTTAATGTAGCTTTAATCTTTTCCCTCAGCTGGAACCCTACTTAAACATTTGTAAAGAGTTTGCAGAATGTTGCATGAGTGAAGACAACAAAAGGTCCCTTCACTCACTCGCACACACCATACACAAAGTGGTAGAAAACACAAAGGAAGAAGGTAAAGGCACAAAATGGGCTTTTTTACTGCAGCTGTTGGGGAACAATTTGATGCACTTTTATGAATCTTCTTTACACTCCCCTTTGGTATATTTTCCACTCAATGACCCATTTAAAGTGACACCATGACGGAGGAAATCTCAGCATATGAAAGACTTTCTTATAGAGAAATATCACTGTATTATTTGTTGGTGCCTGTTTTCAGTAGGTGCGTTACTGCTTTTATAGTTTACTCATCAGAATCGACATGAAACAGTAGAAGAAAGAGCCTTCATCTGTCTCTTTGAAATGTGTATCCCTGAGGTTTCTATTCTACTAATGAAGCAAACTGCTACGGCACAAAACATTTCAAGCACAAAGTTCCAGCAGCAGAAAGACATTTTTTTAAACTTTTAAATCATTATTTTTTAAAGCATTTGGTTCAGTGAGCAGAAGATGTGACATAGATGAAGAAAACAAGACATTAATATAGTTTTTATTCCCCTTTTTGTATTCGATTACATTTTAGCTTGATAATTTCTTGTACTGGAAAAATGGACAATAAATAACAGGAAGCTCTATTAAAACTGTGTCTGATGTCCAGTTTGAGGGGCTATTTTGCACTCCATGTCAGTGTATAGCCATGACTGGCCAGTTAAATAACTAGAAACAATATTCTGTCTTTCCATCACATTATAAAAAACAGTCAATCTGGGAAAGTTGAAACTTTGAAAGCATCATCAAGTGCAGTCGCAAAACAATTTAAATGCTGTGATGAACTTCACTCTCATGAGAACAGGAAAACTTCCCTCTGCCGCAATGGAGAAGTTCATTAAATTTACCAGCCTCTGAAATACCACAGAGACAACTACAAGCAGCCATACAAACTGTGTCACTGATCCCCTCTTTTAACAAAAAAGGATACCATATTTCCATTTTCTCCAAACAACCATTTAACCTACTACCGTAAAAACATGAAATGTGTAAAAATGTTGTTCGAAGACTGCTAACAAGCACTGGAGGTAAGTTTGTCTCCAGTGTTGGTTAGTGCCTGTGTCACTTTGGTTAAAATGACAGACCCTAGAATCACCTTATTCAATGTCACAGTCTTTTAAGACGACTCTAAGAAGAGTTTTTCAAGTCACACGAAATGAACAAGCTCATGTTTTGTCACAAAACAAGTGTAGACAGTATGCAAGTATGCCATTGTCTCATGTAAGACGACTGGATGATAGCACTTAAATTGAAAGCTGTAAGTAAAACCTACTTTTTAAAAATGATTGACCAGTGTTAATTTCATTGAAGCCAGATTCTGATTATAATTTTCATCAATGTCTTTTTGTTTTCTGATAAAAACAAGATGATAAAGCTAAATAAAATCAAATGCACAAGGACAAAAAATATGATGAAATGTATTGACACTTTTGTCAACAAATACAAATGAGAAGAAAGTATTCTGGAGAGATGAGATCCAATCAGAACTAATCAAGTTGTCTAGTAAGACAAGACAAGATTGCTTCTGATTGGATCGCTTCCAATCTGTGCAGTAATATTTGATCCTCACCCAGGAAATGGTCCAAGAAAAGATCAGACATGTGGACATGTTTCTCATTTCATGTCAAGGAAAATAAGATGCCTTGATGTGTCAAGCAACTCTCACTAGTAAAAACACAACAAACGTTTACACTTTAGGTTTTCAGTTTAGCTCAGTGGTTTAACAGGTAACCAGATGCCACATTAGCGGAGAGCAGCGACCCGGGTTTGAGTCCAGACCATGGCCCTTTGGTGCACGTCTTCCCCATGATAAAACGAAAATAAATTTCCTGTCAAAATTATCACCTTTATTGACTCTAAGTCACATTATCTGTCCATCCATCCATTAAACATAATCTTAAAAGTGTGTCCTGAGTATGGATCTCCTTCTAGTTGGACATGCCCAAATCACTCCACCTAGGAGACATCCAGCAGACATCCTAATCAGAGAAGATGTACTCTGAGCCACTTTGCATGACAAAGCTCTTCATCGTGTCTCTAAGAGAGAGCCCAGACACTCTTCACAAGAGTCTTATTTCTCCAGCTTCTGTGTATGATACAGCATCTAAATTATGGCGAACATTGCTCATTCCCTCCCCAAAAAGGGAATTCCACCTCCAGCATTTCCTGCTGAGACCTGTAGTCTCAGAGTTACAAGTGCCAATTTTTGTGCCAGATAACCCATACTTCACAAGCACACCCCACAGGACACTGTACAGATGTCTTCAACTAATTAAATGTAGCCTCATAGGCCTATAGACCCTTGATTATCCAAAATATGATGAAGAGCAAGCCCAATGTTCCATGACCAGGAACAAAAAACCACATTGTTCCTCCTGAATCTGAAGTTTAACTAATAGGCAGTCTTTCTGCAGTATCCCCAAAGAGTCTTACAGAGGGACTGGGGTGTGTGGCCCCTCTTGAAATTGAGGGGAATTGCCAAAAAAAGAGATATTGATGAGACATAAAGTGATTTGACAGGCATGCCTTTGATTTTTAAGGCTTTGCAATCTTTCGATGTGACTTTGTGTGGAGACTTACTCATCCCACCTACACTGAAACACACACATGTGAGTTTTGGATTTAGGGGCTGTCAGTGACACTTGAATATGAATTTTACATGTGTTTTTAAGGAGTGCAAAGTCTGTTTACTGCTGCAAACAGTGGACCCGAGTCTGTATTTTCAGTTGTGATAGTTTTACGAGCTGCCAGGAAGCTTAGCTTCCATCCCCACCTAAGATGTAGGTGGTGAAATGTTTAAAGAGTCCCAGATTCAGGAAACAAATGACAGTTTCTGATGGCACAGTGCGTGCCTAAATCTCATTTCTTTTTCTGTCGCAGGGAGGGGGAAATAAGTTTCTGTCAAAATCAAACATAAAAAGAGATGACGCAGAAAAGGTTAGATTCCAATTGAAGCTTTCAATCTTTCTGTTAAAATCCCTGGTGTAGACACCCACTCATGCATCCACCCACTGCCACGGTAACACAGAGGAGCTCCAAGAGACATGTACTTCAATTCAATTAAGAGCAAATTAAAATAAAACAATCCAAGAAGATGAGATTTCACACGTGATCTTTGCTGTGGGCCACAAAGAGAGCTGCATGGTGAGGATTGAGCTCTGGGAATGAGGGACATGCTGGGGCCCTGTGCTGTCTCCTCTGTCACCACCTGGGTCTCTGTCTAATTAATAGTGTGTGTATTCTGGGAATGAACAGAGGGAGACATGGAGAGAGGAACGGAGACAGAAAATTAATAACTTGTGTATTTAGGGATTGAAGCAAAGGGTGGAGAAAAGGGGGTGAAAGAAAGAGACTGACCTCCTTTTTTAGACGTGGGTGATGTCACAGTGATGTCAGCATAGTTAGTGAAATGGAGCTAATAAGCCAACTAGCACAGATTAGCATAAAAAGCAAAGCTGATTTTGAAGGTAGACAATTTCAACACAGGAGGAAGACTGAATACTTATTAAAGCTTATAACACAGACCTAAGGACCAGAGGCTGGCCAACTGGCAACAGGGTGAGTGGTTGAAGGAGGATACTGGTTCTGGGGACACTGATAGCTACAGTAAAACTCAAATTCACACAGGCCTAGAGACCAGTCAGTGACCTCCGTGCAACCAAGGAGAAATGTGTATTCCCATCATTAAACAAACTTGTTCTTGTTCAGCACTTTTCTACTCAAGCCGTCAAAGCACTTTATACTACATGTCTCATTCACCAGTACAATCTTAAAAATACTTTTTCCCTACATTTCTACCTAAAATTCACATTCTAGCAAAGACACTGGGAAAATCAACATTCAGCATCTTGTCCAAAGGTACTTTGGCATGAAAACTGGAGCAGCCAGGGATTAAATCACTAACCTAAGGATTAATAGTATGATTGACCTGCTCTATCTCCTGTGCCACAGTCATACCAGCAGCTGATTGCTGGAGGTTGTTGGCTGTCAGTACGCGAAATCAGTCACCACAAGGGTGATGCAACAAAAAAAACCCTTGCAGTTGCTTGGTGCCAAACATCAAACAGAGACTTGTTGGAACTGAAGAGAAGAAAGACTGAGTTTTATATTTATACACAACTAAGTTGATGGCAGAAGGATTAACTGTATTGTGGCATGGGTACAAGTAAATTACATGATCAATAATCTGTCATGTGGTGGTAATCAGGACATCTGGTTCTTACTTTTGCTGATGTTGTTTTTCCTAGTGATAGTACTTGCTTTAATCCATGAATCCAAATTACCTCAAGCTATCCTGAACATGACAAAAAAAAAAAAAAGAAAAATGAAAACTGAAGCCATACTCACCTGCTTGCCTACTGCCTGCTGCTCTCTGTAAGGACTCTAGCCTAGCACTGACCTGTTCTTGCTCTCTCCCCACTAAATCTCCGCCCTGTTCCTTAATGACACTTAGCTGTTTTTACCTAACATATATCCGAACTTTGGCTTTGCTGAATTCTCAGTTCCTGTACATAAACACTTTAATTATATATTGTGTTTTGAGTCTAAAAAAAGGAAAAAGAAAAACACTCTAGCTTTATGACAATCTGTTTAAATGCAATTTCCAAAAGAGACATTGAGTTAATCAAGTCTGTATGAAGGCTACGTGAGAGATTCATTTACATGAAGATGTATTTGATTTTAATACATTCCATACTGCTGGTCGTTGACACAGAAATACAATGTATTCATTTGCTTGATTAAGTGATAGTCGGCTGTAACTCCGGCAGCACGGTGGTGCAGTTCTTTGTGCTTTTTGCCTCACAGCGCGAAGGTCCTAGGTTTGAATTCACCATCTCTGTGTAGTCTGCTTGTTTTCCTCATGTTTGTGTGGGTTGTCTGCAGGTATTCCGGCTTCCTCCCACTGTCTAAAAACATGCAGTCAGTGGGGTTAGATTAATTAGGGGTTCTAAGTTGTCCATTGGTGTGAATGGTTGTCTGTCTTTCTATGTTAGCCCTGCAACAGACTGGTGACCTGTCCAGGGTGCAACCCACCTCTCACTCTATGGCAGCTGGGATAGGCTCCAGCCCACCTACACCCCTGTGTTAGATAAGGAGAAGAAAATGGATGGGCTTAGCAACATTATTTCTGACTTTTTGTTTGGTGGGTGGGGCTTTACGTGAACTCAGCTGTAGACGAGGAAGCTATGTCAGACATCAATTTTTTTTTCATTAAAATTAGAGCATATCAAAAAGTATATATTTCAAACCCTTAATGTGGGGGATAAAAAAGGGAGTCTAGCAGACAGAAAAATGTGTACTTGGAAGTGCAGTCTGTTCATTTCTTTTATTAAGACACTCTTGGGCCAAAAGGAATCAAAGGAAATTTCATATCAATCGATTTGGGGCAGTACACTTGGGTTTGGAGGCACAAGCAGAAAAATCACTTTTGCTCCGAAACACAGAGAGACAGATGAGAGCAGATTGCTGTTTTTTGTAGCCACCGTGTCATGCTAGTACATGTTTGTTGGATGGCTGACAGCAAAGCTTAACAACTGTATCTTCCAGGGGCATAGTAAATCCTCAAAGATTGGCTGTCTCAACCGAGGGAGATAGATTTTGGAAAGCATGCATTTGGCTGTAATTTACTTTTTAGTTTCCTGGAGGAGTGATGGCTCTTATTCAGTCCAAAATCATACATACTGTAAACTTATCCTCTTTCCACTTGAGAGCAAAATATACATTGAATTGTGACAAGAAGGATTATGTTGCTGACCCTGCAGACTTCAAAGTGTGTATGCGTACACTCCTCGAGAGCCTCGTGGCACATTCAATGACCAGGTCTGGCAACTTTTTAATGCTGATTAGAATTGCTGTTGTGATGATATTAGCAGGCCAGCTCCCATAATTAGGTGGTGACAAGAAGGTGGGATTTAAGAGAGGCCAACAAGGAAAAATCAGTTTATGGTAAAATTGGCTAGAAAGTAGAAAAGAGTTTGCAAACTTTTTAATATGTCAGTAAAAATGCCTCAGGCTACATGCCAATACACAAAGATGTTTGCCAAGTCTTGGCTCACTTCAAAGGCAGTCATTCGCCACATCTAACACTATCATGATATGACCATCAGTTCTTGTGATAATCTTTCATTGTTAAACCAACGTTCTTTCTTGGAGCAGAGTGGTGCTGTGGAAGCATGCAGGGCCCCTAACCTGTCGTTGGATCGATTGCAACCATCCGTTGCTAATGGGGAAAACTGTCAGCCAGCAAGGCTCTTCCTTTCTTTAAGACAAATAAGCACCCACTTCCAAAATTGTCCTGGCTGAGCTGGCTTCACCTATTGCTGTTGCGGTGATCAAAGCAAATGATGCCTTGGAAGCAGAGCTGATGTGGCTAAGGAGCCTAAGGCTGTGGATTTAGGCAGCAGCTGCTATGGAGGCAAAAGTTCTAGTTCTCGCCAGGCTTTTGGGGCATGAGGTCACAAAGTTGTGATAATGACAAGAAACTGGGAAAACTCATCTGAACAAAAGCAATTCAGAAACTAAAAAATGTCTTTCCTGTGTGTTCAGTGAGCGTCCATCTTTCTTCGAGTAGAGAATCAGTTTTTTTATGAGAAATTGAGGCTTCAGATACATTTACGCTTTGGTGTATTCCCATAAAGAAATTGTGCTGGCAGATAAGAAATCTATTTGCTAAAATAAAAATGAGCATTGGCATCACACAGTACCATCCAAAAGTCTCGAGCCACTCGTCATTTCTTTATTTGTCTTCCAAGAAGCCAGACTTCCTTTTAATTTTTAAAGTGCTCTTGAGCTCGCTGAAGATCGTTCAAAGTTTTTCTTTGGACATTGGCTGCTTTTTCACTCATTTTCAGCGCAGTTGTTCTACATGTCCATTTTCAGAGAATCGTCTTATTTTTGGTTGTTAAGCTACTTAACATTGACCTGTGAATCATTCAAACATGAAAAGACACCCAACAGAAAACACTGTCTACAGAAGACGAACAATAACTGAAAGTAATGCTTGTTTCCAAAGTTATGTCCTTAGGAAACAGGCAAAAAATCAGCAAAGACCTTATAGGAACTGTACCTTCAGCTAATCTATCTACTGTTTGCTGAAGCCTCATCAGAAATGGCCTGAGTGGAGGGGTGACCATTTTTAAGAATGGGAATCATGAAGAAAAGGCTGAATTATGCCAGATTACACATAACTGGACTGAAAAAATCTTAAAATTATGTCCCAGTTACTCCTGAGACTGAAAATTGGGTTTTGTGAATAAAAATGTCTGTTATTGAATTAAAGCTGACACTTGGCCCTTCAATCAGTCAAATCTTGATTGTTAGATTTAAAATCCTCTGTGGTGGCATACAGATTCAAAAATTGTAGCATTGTCCAAATATGTATGGACCTAATTGTCAAAGTCAAGTCAAAGTGACTTGACTTTAAATGAAGTCTATCAAGCGAGATGTCTGCATTCTTTGCTCTTTTGGTCTACCGATGACGGTCATCATAGGTCATATTTTGAGGTAGATTGGCCAAGTGTACTGTGATACTGATACAAGGCGCCCACCTTTCAAGTGATCCATTCATTATATTCTCAACAGATGCTGTCTTGGTACTTAAGGCTAAAATTTTGATCTATAGAATTTTCCTTCATAAAGCCATTTTAAACTAAGGCAGTTCCTTTTGGTGAAGTAAGCTTTTAAGCACATAACAACCCTCTTTAGCACATTGATTCCCAAAAGCCTTCAATAGGAAGAACAGTTGCCAATCTGGTTTTCCCTTGTTAAGCACCAGTCACTTCTGTGACTTGCTAAATGGATGCTAATAATGTGTAATTAGCCTCTGGAGATTAGGGACAATACTGTGACATACAACCAAATGTTCTAATGTATCTGCACCCACCGGGGCCAGCACGTGGGTTGTTGTGTTAAACTTTTTGTCTGAAATGTTTCTCTGCATAGTACACAGCATGTCAACATTATGGGAGGTGATTCATGCATCAAAACAGACACTTGCCATACAAATGGTTTTCAAAGTTTGGAACTTTAATAGTTGGAACGATCATGAATATCACATTATTTGACTAAAACTTTGAGTCCAGAAATAATAAGTATTATTTACAGCCTTTCCTGCTCTTAAAATTCAGTTTAGAAGCAAGCAATTTGTTAATGGCAGAGCAACACCGACCCCGGTAAACATATCAGCAGGAGAGATTTTTACATTTCCTAGCTATTCACAAGCCATTACAAAACAATGGCAATACCCCCCCTTCTAACATTAAGGTTTGATTTATCACCCCCTGTGCAGTGTGACCACAGCGGATGGACCAAATAAGGAAAACAGGGTGTATCCTTGACATTATTAGTAGACTGTTCATCTGTTTTATCTCTATTTTACTATTAAGAGCTATATGATGAATTGCACACCCCATGTTAATTCAGCCTAGTCTACTGTTTTATAAAAATGTGTTTTTAATAGGGCTGTGCAATATGACCAGAAATCTCATATCCTGATATAAGACATTTCTCATACCATTAACGATATATATGACAAAATAGTGCTTTTTCTGTAAATTCTGTGAATCTTGGGCAACTTGACTTGTGTGAAGTGTTTTCAGCTGGGCATCGTGTACCTGGAGTTGAGTGTTTTGACCGATGCATGAAAGTATATATTTTTAGATGTAAGTTGTAACGGCTGCCATTTTCTTTGTATTTATTACATTGTGTGCTGCGGGGAAAAGTCTGTTCTAACGTTTGAGTCTAAGGTTACTTTTTGAGCGCCTGACGGCTCTTGTGTAGGTGGTAGAAGCCATTTTGTCAAGTTTGAGTCGTGGTGGGGACCGCTTTGCGGCATAATTTGCAAAGTACAGTTTTCTGGTCCGTGGCAGACTTTTCATAACTAAACCATGTCCATGCTACAGAGGTAGCCCCTCGTTTAGGAATAAGGTCCTTGATTTTTTTTGACTGGTCCTTCTCTTTGGAGCTACCTGGTTCTGCCTCATGTTCACTGGCCATGCTGGTATTCTCTGTGCTTGCATCCATGTGGTGAGCATCCAAATGATGAAAAAATATTGCAGTAAAAAGTGTATTTTGCGACACCACGAAACAAACAATAGCGTATAATATGAAACGATAGATGTTTTAATTTCGTCATTCGATATATTTCATCATATCGCACAGCCCTAGTTTTAATGCTATCCGTCATGATAGTTTTGAGAGATACCAAGTGGACTTGAAGTCCAGAATGCTCTAGCTAATCAAGGTGCCTTGCTTGGTCAACATGACCCAACCTTTCACTCCATCAATCCATTCTTTTCCAGCTATCCCAGATTGGGAGGGTTGCATCAGTGTAAAAATCTGTGCCAAATCAAAAATTTGGATCCATCACTACCTAACAACTCCCTTGAAAGAAGGGTATAGCTGAAAAAGCTTCTCCCCTTAGTTCAGCTTTTGAGCCATTTTGCTAAGTTGGATTTGAGACATGCTTGTCATCTGGTTTTTTTTTAATCATCCAATTTAAATTAAGGAGGGAGATGAGTGGGAGACGGCCATTAACACACCTCTCAGTCGACCTCACAAATGCTCCAGCAGCTTTCCATGCCATGATAAATGATGTTTGAATCTGTTTGTTTTGGGGAATTCAGATGATATGCCTCTCTTTTCCAAGGACCTTGACAAGCACAAGCAGCATGTAAGAAAGGTGTTACAGAGACTCCTGGAAAACAAGCTCTGTGTAAAGGCAAAGAAATGTGAATTTTATGCTTGATCTTTGGCTACATATTGGAGAGGAGGTGAGATCAACACTGGAAAAGTCAAAGAAGTAATAAACTGTCCCGCTTCTTCCACACACAAAGAGTTACTTAGATTTGAGTGCTTCTTAGATTTGCCAGTTTTTAGGGTTATCAGAGACTACAGAAAGGTTTTTGCCATTTTAACAATAGTCACTTCAATGTCTGTTCCCTTTGTTTGGTCTTCAGAAGCTGCAGGTACGTTTCAGTGTTCAATGGAGGAATAAACGCCTGTACCTGTTCATCCAGTGCTCATCCAGCCCGACACCTACCTTCAGTTCACTGTGGAAGTGGATGCCTCAGATGTTGGGGTTTTATACCAGTGCTCTAACCATATAGCAAGCTGCTCTGGTACACTTTTATCTTATGTGGCCTGACTCTGACCAAAACTAAGATGTGGGAGATAGCAACTTTCTAGCCAAAGTTAGCTATACAGATTCCTTCAACTTCTGCCTCCACTTCATTAAAGGTATTTACTGTGTGGACAGACCACAAAAATTGAACCTAAATCCAGACAGCTACAAAATTTGACTCTTGCCAAGTTTGGTGGACTTTGTTCTTTGGGTGTTATAGGTTTGCCATAACCTACCACCCAGGGCCTTGGAATATCAAACCAGATGCTCTTACTCTTACTCAATAGTTTTCTGTCAAGAGTTTTTAAGGTGTCTATCCCCAGCAGACCCTGGTTTCACATAGTCCTAGACTATGTCCTAGTCCTAGTCCTAGACTCATGGTCTACCCTTCTCAGTTAATAACATGGTAATACTCACTTTTATAGACTTATTGTCTGAGGCAACTAATTTTGTTACCCTTCCTAAACTCTCCACAACTTTTGACACAGCTATTGTCTTAGTGCTATTCTGCTGTCATGGCATTCCTGTTGACATAGTTTCTGGCAGAGTGCATAGTTTACATAGCAGGTTTAAAGAGGTGTTTTGTAAGGCTTTAGGGATGAATATGAGTTTCCTCTCCACAAACTGAGCAGACAAATCAGGAGTCTGAAGAAATCTCATACGCCTTAACCTCAGGCAATCAGTCTATCTGGAGCTCTCATGACCCATGCGTTGGGTATATGCACACCTTTCTGGGTTAATACCTGCCATAGGGGGTCATCCTATTTTAAGCCTCTATAGGTTTCTTACCTGCACTGTTTCCCAGCCAGGAAAGGGAGGTAGCAATATTCTCTGTTCAACATCACCTGTTCCACTAAATCTAGAATCTGACCAAGGCTCTTTGCAGAACAGCTAACCGCAGCAGAAGGCAGGGTCTTCTGTCGATCTACCAAAGTGTTTCTTTAAAAACAATCAGTCAAAAAAACAAACAAACCCATAATGACTCACAAAGAGGCCTAAATCTTTGAGAATTCATACTACTTCCAGGTTTCTTAGCCGAAACCTATCTTGTCCAGTTCTTGACAGAATATGAAGAATATATCTTTATATTTTCATACCATAACATAAGGTCTCAGTTGAGATGTTTTCTTTTCTTACAGCTCTTCAACATGATCTCAGTCAATTCCACTATCAAGTCTTTTCAAAGACACATTTGTTGTTAGTAAGTAAGTAAGTAAAATTTATTTATATAGCACATTTCACAGATAAAAATCACAAAGTGCTTCACAATAAAACCAGAAATACAAATAAAATAATATAATATAAATAAAACAGTGAAAAAATTAATTAAAAGCTCGCTTGTATAAGAATGTCTTCAGCTGCTTTTTAAAAGAGTCAATAGAGTCTAGACAACGCAAAGACAACAGCAGGGAGTTCCACAGCCTTGGTGCCAGTGACTGAAAAGCCCGATCCCCACGTGTTTTAAACCTAGTACGTGGGACCACCAGTAACCTCTGACCTGACGACCTAAGCGCTCG
>VUQG01045991.1:2530-16855 GCA_015106755.1 Etia nguti
AATGAAATAAAACAGCCTCTAAGTCAAGGGAGAAACCAATATTATGTCTACACATAACAGGCAACTTAGCAAAAGAAGCTATTTTAAGATGATTCTTTAGGCACTTAGCTAAAATTAGCCACATTTCAACATGATGTGCAGTGTGTCCCTAACATTTGGAGGAAATTTGACGAATGGAGGTCAGGATAGAGGTACAGCAGAGGGTCTCTACAGGAGGCTCTGTTGTGGTCTGGGTCCTGTGGTGTTGGGGAACTTAAAACTTCTGATCAGGAATGCAATACCATCTGGAAAGACTCAGCATCACTGTAGCAGTGTGAGATCATCTTGACAGAGAACAGAACAAACGGCAGCCAACATCCAAAGAAGAGCTTTAAGAAGCCTGGAGGATTATTTCTGATGACTACTTACAGAAATTACAAGAAAGTTGTGAAAGCTGTGCTCATGAATAAAGGTGATCATACCAAATATTGACTTTTCAGGCTTGTTAGAATTGTACTCTTTTTTTCCTATTTGTTTTGTATATATGTATTTTTCAGTGAATCACTGCACATATTTACTATTTTTCTATTTAAGCAAATGTAAGTAATGTCACAAACTTTGTCAACAAAGTTTGGATGCTGTGTAAAATGTAAATAAAAACATAATGCAATTATTTTTCAGATCTCATAAACCAACATTTTATTCAACATACAACACCAAAACATTAAAATGTTTAAAGTGAGATATAAAACATTAGCTCATTTCGAATTTGACGGCAGCGACACATCTGAGAAAAATTTGGGACAACAAAGGCTGGAAAAGTAAGTGGTACTAAAAAGCATAAACTGGAGGACATTTCACAGCTAATTGTGTTAATTAACAACAGGTCAGTAACATGACCGGGTATAAAAAGAGCACTTTACAGGTAAAGATGGACAGAGGTTCGCCAAGCTCCAAAAAACTGTGTCTACAAATTGTGGAAACTTTTCAGAATAATGTTTACCAATGTAAAATTGTAAAGACTTTGGATATCTCATCATCTACAATACATAATATCATTAAAAGTGTCCAAAAATCTGGAAAATCACTGTGTGCAAGGGACAGGCATGATTCTGCCACAGAAATCAATGCATGGGCACTCAAAGTAAAACTCTGAGGAATCACTGTCTGTGAACACAGCTCATCGTGCCAGCTACAAATGCAGGTTAAAGCTCTGTCATGCAAAAAAGTGAACATGATTCAAAAACACCAACATCTTCTTTGGACCAAAGCCCAAAGATTTAAAATTGACTTAGGCAAAGTGGAAGACTGTTCTGTAGTCAGACGAATCGAAATTTGAAATTACTTTTGAAAAACATGGCCGTAGAGTCTTCCAGACTAATGAGGCGAGGGACCGTCCGACTTATCAGCGCACAGTTCAAAAACCTGCATCTCTGACTGCATGGGCATGCATTAGTGCCTGTGGAATGTACAGCTTGCACATCTGGAAAGGTACCATCAATGCTGAAAGATATATACAGGCTTTAAAACAACGTAACATAGCAACACATCGCATCCAGGCGACGTCTTTTTCACATTTCAGCGGTGCAATAAAAACAAATTTTAAAAAACAAACAAACAAAGAACTAAAAAAGAAAACAAGATCCTTTTTTTTGCACTAAAATTCTCCACAAATTATTAATGAAATATACCATTAATAATAAAATACTGCAACATAATTGTAGTAGTATTCTCATACTGGATCCATGAGGATGTGATGATTGAAAGGGGCGAGAGAAGTGAAAATAGTACAAAAATCCTGCAGTGATGGACGGTCAGTTGATTTCGTGGCGCATGAAGGATTCTGCTGATGCTTTGGCCCTCTCGCGGTCCGACTTCCACATGAACAATGCCACTATGGTCACCATGATCGGGAGGGCCACACAGAGCACGATGCGGCTGATGGGCAGCTTCACCTGACACATCGCCGTGACCGAAGGATTCAGGCTGTCATCATCAGGATTATTTTGGAATAAAAAGGCAGACCTGAAGTCCAGAAACACGGCTCTGCTGCTTTCTGTGGTGTTCACCAGACATCTCCACCTCCTGTTGTTGTCTTCCTTCTGGAGTTTTGTGACCAGAGTGATGTTGCAGCGAGTGTGGCTGGTCAGGTTGTACCTGCACAGAGGTGAAACAGACAGAGAAACATCACACAGCTGCCGTTCATCACCAGACAGTGTTCTCTATATTTGGATAAAATGATGAGCTTCACTTCATCCCTGGCACTGCTCACACTGCTCTCACCTGTGGAATCTAAATTACTAAAATAAAATTAGAGTTTCTAGGCTCCTCCAAACCTAGGTGGCATTGTCTTTAGGTAGGCAAAAAGCAGCGAATCAGTTATTTCACCCTTGCTAAATGTACAAAGGTTTTCTTGGTCTGCTCAGTCTTACTTATCGATCTGAGACAAGCATCACTCAGAAAATGGTCTGAAGTTTTACCCCCGAGTTTGAAGACTTATTGCCTCTGGCTGTCTCCAAAGTTCAGTTAGAGTTCCATCAGAATTTGGAAAACTGCCTTTTAAATTTGGAGCTCCCCCCATTTGGTATATTAAAAAAAACAAAAAAAAACCCCCAGAATGAATTAAAGGTAATTATTTAGGATGCCACAGAGGTGTTTACCTGTTCACTTGAACATTTCTGCCCTTATTTTTGGTCTGAGACAATTTGACTTAGATTTTCTTTTATAATTTATAATATAAGTTTATAATTGTGTTGTTTTTTTTTAATTCAGTCTTTATCTCATATACTCATTTTGTGTATTTTGCTGTGTGTATGTGTCTGTATTACAACCTCGTCTATCTAAATACCGCTCAGATACTCTCGCAATATAGATTTTTTAATAACAGAAAATATTTTCCTCCTTAGATAAAGAACAAATAAATCTTTTACTTTTTCTCGTATTTTATATTTAATGGTAGTAGCTGTTTTTAAACGATTAAAATAAAAATTTTTGCACTGATCTTTGTTATCTGTTAAAATGATTACAATAAAGAAAACACCTATTGCAATATAGCACAACATGTGTTATGGGTTATTTATAGTAATAGTATTTATGATTGACAGAAATAAATAAAGGTGACCTAAGAAAACCCAATCTGCTGTTGTTGGGCAGCTTTCTCCCATCCTCATCCACCCAGCTCAGATCGAACACACTCTTTGAGTATGACTTGCAGCTCCCTGCATCATAATAAGTGAATAAGATGCAGGTCAGGGTGAGGATTCCTCCAGGCTGGAGGTCGGTGAAGGTGGAGAATGAAGAGATTGTCAGGAGGGAGAGGTAAACGTCAGTGACAGGCTGGTCGTTCCTCAGGCAGACGTAGGATCCGGCGTCCCGCACCCTGAGGTTGCGGAGGCTGATGGAGCAGTTGGATGTGAAGGTCATACGGCTGGATTTGTCTGAATCGGCCTTCACCTTCCCATAGACGACCTCGTGGACGAACCGCACGTCCATGCCTTTGTTAAAGAAGGTCCAGGAGATGGCGGAGCAGTCTGAGGACACCATGCATGGAAGAAGAGTGTCACCTCCAACCGTGCTGTACACAAACACGTCCTTTTTGCACCTCACACCTGTCACCAACAGATAAATCTGATTAAACCTTCATATACTCAGACATGAAAGATCTAAAAGGAGCAATTTAGCATGCAGTAATATTCAAACATCTGTGCTCTTTAATATTTTCTTACAGTACAATGCAACTTTGTAGGCTGTAATTTTCATTTTAAGGAAAAAAAGCAGTTTAAGGAAAGACTTTCCCTTCTTGTGCAGTTTGCACATTTTTTAGACTTAAAGACTAAAATGACAGAGAACTCCCTGCATGAGGCCAAAATGACAAAAGGTTGAGGACCAAATCGCACACCAGACACCAACGATTTTCCCCCCTGTATATAATCACCTTTGTAAAGTCACCCACCTGATTGAATGTATTTGAAATGAGAGATTTACACCCCCCCCCCCCAAAAAAAAGTCAATAAGTTGTTCGGCTACAGTTCAGAACTACAAATCTGCATCAAACATTAGGAAAAGACATGGAAACCAAAGTAAAAGTCAGAGTTATAAATAGGTAACTAATAAAAATGAATAAAATGAAATTTTTAATCTTTCAAATTTAAATTTGCAGACTGAAAATTCCCTCCACATGTGAGTCTCTGGATCTTGTTTTTAATTTTTTTTAATTTTAATTTTATTTTTATGAGAAAATTAAGACAATGTCTCACTTTTAAGTTGGGAAACTTTTACACCTCCTGTAAATTTTTCATGCAAATCTGTTTTTGAGTAAACTTGCAAACAATCAAACACACCCCAACCAGTCACACAAAACCCTGTGTGGAGATAAAAGCTTTGCCTTCATGAGGCCTGTGTTTCAGATGTCAGTTTTATAATAATTCATTATAATAATAATTCATTATAATAATTCAATGAATTCAATAATTCAAGTGAAGCAGAACTTCTTTCTGTGTGTCTTCATCAGACACGTGATCAGCTTTAGGAAAGTCTCCGACTGTTCTGTGGCATTTACATTTAAAAGAGCTTTTAAATAAGACAAATCTCAAAAAAAGGAGAAACCTCTGTAGCTATAAATCAAACCAATAACAAACAATCTGTACCTGTTAGGAGGAGACTGGTGATCAGCAGGACTCTCATCATGTTTGTGATTTCAACACTGCAGCGGGCTTTGTTCTTGTCACTGCTGCCTCAGCTCTTTCTAGACTACTGCCTTCATTTCCTGTGTTACCCCAAACTAAACAGGACGCTCACATCAGCCTTAAGCCTCACTGATACAAGCCTCACAGATATTCAGCACAATGTGTTAAATGTTTTTCATCACAAACACATTCAGTAAAATGCGTTTATGTGTGAAAACTCCTTTCTGTGTTTATAACCAGCAGCTTTTTCTATTTCTTTAAACCACATCAAAGCCACTGCTGTCCCTGCCCATCAGACCTGTGCTGCTTCTGCCTTTTACTCCAAACTGTAAACATACATATTTGGATATCATATGTAAGGATTTTCACAGTACCGTGTATGTTTTTAAGAGAATAAAATCTCAAATACTGTTACATATACTGGATACAGCTGTAGTGACGCAGGCCTAGACTGGACAGCAACTCCCTGGTAACCTCCAGTCACCAGGTGCTGCTACAAACAGGGTGCCACACCCAAAACTTCCTTGCGATTGCTTCAGTTGCTAACAGATTGCTGCGGCTATGTAGTTGCAGTGAAGACGCAGATTTGTCCACGAACACCTTCAAAGTAAAAGTTGTGCCTCACTGCCAAACCAACACGATTCAAGGGTCTGTTTCCAGTTTGTGCTGCAGTCACAGTCTCACTGCAGAGTGGCCCGTAGTTGGTGACTGTTTGCAGACAAGTCAGCGTCTTCCATACAATTTATGGGCGACTGCAGAAACCTTCTAGCAACCAAAGCTATTTCAAAAAGGCTTTCGGTGCAGCAGCGTACAGTAAAGCGTTTTGCAAGGAGTTTTACTTAATGACAACAAGCAGTCTTCAACAATCACTCACCACCTGGTGGGTCACTGACTGGTCTGCAGGCCTGCGTGAATTAAGCTTTAGCAATCGATGTCACAGCAATCTCCAGCAACCAGTCATATCCAGTCAGGATACTCATTTTTCCCTGATCGGTGGTTGTTAGGTGGTCGCCAACCAATTTCTAGGAGCCACATTGGTGTCACTAAACTGGACCTCGCTATCATGTTTATGGTGCTGGTCCATTTTTAATAGAATTATCTGACACATAACTTGGTTTCCTGTGAGATACAAATCATCCCAGACGTTTGTGCTACAGTTTTGGTGAAATTCTAGCATTTTATTACTTTAGCTTTAATTTACATGTTTTTGTGATGTAGCCATACAGTCTAAAGCCTAGATTACACTCTGAGGCAAACATGGACAAATGGAGATCTGATGGCTGAGTAATCATTCCTGTTATACCTTTTTGATGTCTGCTTGAATCTTTTTTTATGGTTTTGTTTATATCCTATTATGTCATATTTTTATTATTTAGTTTACTTTCAATGTACACCACTTTGTGTCAGCTGTGGTTGTTTTAAAGTGCTTTATAAATAAAGGTGGATGGACGGTGGACTGTAACTTAAATTCTCTGCAGATTCTGTGTGGTCACAAAAAACAGGCAGGAATGCAAAAGAGCACAAGGATCTTTATACTGAAAAGCCAAGTGGGTCTTAGCACTCCACACTTCTATCTCAACATTGAAAAACTAACATGTCAGTAGGCAAAATGCTAAGACCGAAGCTTTAAATGCACAGGCCAGACCTGTGGGTGATACAGTGGCTGTGTTCCTCTCTTTTACAGTGTGTGGTTTTCAGTCATTGGTTTTCAAACTTCTTCTGATATTTTCCACTTTAGACATCCAAAATTTAAGTGAAATAAATGTCAACACAATAACATAATTCTGAATAATCGATATTTATATTGATATTTATTTTTAATTTAGATTTGCTCAGTTTATTTCTGCTGGTGGTCCACAGAGCCACCCACTGAAGGTGCCTGCCCTGCGGCTTTAAAGCAACATTAGAGGACTTGTTAACTGCACTCTAATGTTTTGCTCAAATGATCCATTCAAATAGCGTTGCTGGACTGATTACAGGTGTCATAGTTTTGTGAAAAAACAGAGAATAAAAAGATGTCGGCTCACACTCAGAGCTGAGTAAGGGTGTTGGGGAAAATGCCAGTTGTCATGTTAAACACAAACAAAAAGTTCGATTTTTTTGAATTGTCACTTAGCAGCGTCACTTTTCTTATAATGCGATCCAGAGTGTGAAATCTTGTGCAATATTTCATCCTCAGGGGCTTTTGTGAGGAAGTGCAATTGTGTCATTGTGGTGGAAATACTGTATGCTGCGTGTCCACCCCTCCTTTTTCTTTGAACAAGGGAAGAAAACTTGCTTTGACCTAATACCTCAGCAAACCTCTTTTCTCTTTGCGCGTCACCCTGCACTCGAGCTAAAATTCAAAGAAATTCTTCAAGAAGAGCTTGTTGACTGTTAACATTCTGATATTTAGAAGATATCCTGCCATCTGACTCTTTAGCAGGCCAACATTCACTCATCAATTCACCAAATATTTGTGCACCAACTTTGTTATTTATAACTGTTGGAATTAAACAAAGGCCTTTATTAAATGCTCCCTGTCACGCTCACTGTGTGCAACAGTGTCACTTGTTAGTTTTGTTTTTTCTTTTGAACTTCTTTTAGATGAAAACTGAAGATTCTCTGTAATTTTATCATGTTAACAAATCTAGGTTAATGTTGTGGAAGACACACCAGCAGGACACTCATGGGCTGCTTGTGGAGACGACCCCAGATTTTTTCTTATCTGTGGCCTCCGCGCTGCAGAATCGGCCCCTGTAACCGCTGTTTATTGCCGTTTACTCACACTCTGATCACAAAGGATGTGGTCTGACATGAAAGTGAGACAGCTGATGGATGCTATGCCCTGCTCTGTGGTGAACACTGCTCTGCTTTCTGTCAGGACGCTTGTGTTCTTTTTTTTATGACCTTTTTAATTCTCTTAAACTGGGTTGTGAAATGCCCGGTGTTGTGTTTGTGACGCTCTTTTTTTCGTCACTGACTTGACTTCCCCGGGTACGGTGTATGAAGTTTTATACTAAACAATCAACCTCTGGTTAGAAAGTCTAACACGGCAACACGCTAAGGACTGAATGACTAGCCAGTTAACGCCAAGGATCACTGGACATGTTCCTTTTTATGAAAGAAACCATGGCCCAGGGGCCAAATCCAAAATCTGCCAGTCTTCATATGGCCCCTTGATCAATTTAGGCTTAAAAACAAAACTGATTTCTCAATTAAATTAGAGAAACAAGAACATTTTTGGTACACTTGGTAAAGAAAAAAATTATTTTTTCCTTTTGATCCAGAGTTAATATGGGGCCAATTTACTGCAGGGGATGGACAAACCTGACCCGTCATAGATACTTCACAGCTGTTTGTCTTATAAACATCTTCATGTTTACTCAAAGATAATTTGTGCTGTAAATGTAGGAGACATATGGAGCTGCAGTCCTGTGGATGTGTTTTCGATCACACTGTTTTTCTCTCTGTGGTAGTTAGGTTCATATTTTTGTTTGAAAAACTGAAAATCTGACCAACAGAAACTGTGATTTCTGTTATTCTTATGTGGATCTATTTTCACACTAGAAGACAAATAGTACATTTGGTAGATACATTAAAGCTACATGATCAAAGTGCTTTCACTTTTATATTTCTTAAAATTTAAATTTCACACAATTCAAAAATTTTTGTTTGACTAAATGTTTTAATTGCTTTTTATTATTTAAATAATTTTTTGTTGTTGCATCAATTCGTATGCAAGAAGCTGTATGGCACATGCTACAGAAAGGACAGTAGGAGGAGTTTCATATGTGTGGATGATGCCATCTAATTAAACAAGTTACTACTGAGACCTGTGGGTGGGCAAGAAGATTTAATAATAGAGTAGTTAGTGTTTGTTCAACACAGCCCTGAATATGAAACAACATTTATATTTATACGCAGCTGAAATGAATTAGAAGATAGAATCTTTGCTTGGCAGCAGTCACTTTAGCTTAAACCAACAAACTGTACATAAAATATTGACATAGCCATAATGCAGCATCACCCATTGATTAGTGAGGTCCTGCTGTGAAGCCTTGAGCTGAACAGTTTAATGTTTTGAAAAAATATCAAGTCTGAAAAGGAAAAAACGGTGAGGCATGGCTCTGACTGGGAAACACAGGTAGGCAGTTGAAAATCACAAGGCCACCCCGTCCTGCAGTCCTTCTGGACACTAATCGAGACAATGATTGAAACATATCATCATGTTCTAGTAAACAAGACTTGAAGCTAGAGAGTAAGACCCCAAAATCATCATTAAAGTGTCCCCTGAGGTCAGCTGAACTTCTGAAACCTGAGAAGTCGCCCCCTGCTGGCTACTAGGAAAGATGCACTTACATTTTGCTTCACTCATCCTGAGCACAAGCTACAAGCCCTCTTTTTTTCCATCTTTCAGGAAGTCTGTACCTTTAAAATTAATAATATACAGATGCTTTACTGAGCCTTTGTTTTAGTGTGGCTCTATAACAAAAAATATCTTAAAACATTTTTGAAAAAAAAAGTGCTGTCTGTAATTTTTTTAAATAAAGAGTATGCACAGTTTCGAGGTTTGTTCAGCCGTCTCATCACCACCAAGTGAACTTGAGTTCATAAAAGTAGTCGTAGCTCCTGGACAGGAAGGTCTTCTCCATGGCGTGAGGTTGGATGCTCACCCTGTAGCCCTGGCTCTCGATGTCCATCTTTACACAGTCCAGCAGGTCTTTGACCAATGGGGCGGCCTTCCACGGCCCGAACGTCACCACCGACTCCTTATCCGCCTCCAGGCTGTTAATGGCATTATCATAGAAGCCCAAATCCTCCTCCGTCCTCAGCACGCAGATGATGATGGTGGAGTAGCGTGCGGCGATGGCCTCTGCCCTGGCGATACGAATCAGAACCTGGAGGACAAATTCAAAACCATCATTCAAAAAGTGGAAATATGAATGTGATGCATCAGGAAAGAATGTGTCTGTCTTTCAGTAATAGGTCTCATAAAGAAAAAACTTGTGACGTGTGACCGCTGCTTAAATAAGGGCAGACATGACGCATTAAAAGTTGCATGAATTCCAAAGTAGGAGTGTAAACTACAAACAGTCGTGGATTACTGGCGTGAGTGCAGCTCACCTCAATGTTTTCCTTGTAATGTGGGACTCTGGAGAGGAACTGCTGCCTTCCCACCAGCTCTCCAAACAGCCGAGGAGTCTCCGCCAAGCGTTTGATCAGCGGTTTGATGTTGTAGTGGACCGCCTCCTTATGAACCTGGAGAAACACGAGTTACAAACTTAAAATTCATTTCAGCAGCAGGACACACCCCCTGTTTTTTAAACTGGTTTTATATTCATAGCTGAAATACCTGAACACTACCAGTAAGAACTAGTAAACTTCTGTTATATTAAACATGGCCAAACAATGACATCATTATGTACAAGCATCCACCCATCCTCTTCTCCAATTCAGGGTTGCAGGTGGCTGGAGCCTAATCCAGCTGCCAGAGAGTGAGAGGTGGTGTAGACCCCGAACAGGTCAGCAGTCTAATACAGAGATGCATTTATCTATTCACAGTCACATTCACATCTACAGTAATTTACACATTAACCTATGATGATGTCAGTGTGAGGACAGTCCTAATAATCATCATCATCCCTGTCTAACAGGTTTGCAGGGGCCACCAATCAGAAGAAATCTTAATTAAAAGGAGGAGGAGTTAAAACAGTTTGTGCCGGTGGCAACCAAGGCCCAGTAAATACAAAAAGGCATTATTTTGAACTGTGAATCATCCAAAGCCAGTCTAGCAGAGTCAGAAAGTAAAAATATGGAGCTTTATATGAGCAGAGCTACATCGTGATAAGTCAGACCTCTGGGATGTTCTCCTTGGGCAGCTGTTCCGATCTCAGGAACTCCAGGATGGCTCCAAAGTGTGACCCATCGCGGTCGATGAAGTAGCGTCCCTGTGCGTCAGCGCGTAGTTTGGGCGGTCCGCTGAAGAGCTCCGCCAGCTTGGAGTCAGAGTGCTTCCTGAGCGTGCTCAGAGTGGTGGTGTACAGGTGACCCCCGACATTTAACTGCACAACATGAAAGTTCTGAAGAAAAAGACGTGCGATATTTAGGTTTCTGCAGAGTCCACCAAATGACTGGGGCTGTTAATGCTCCACAAAGATCATAGTATCTGATCAGGAACAATTACAGTATTTAAACACTGGGTATCATTTTCAGGCTTATGTGCAGCCTCGTGCTCGAATACGGATGATCTTAAATCAAAAGTTTAAGCAGTTTTTATTTTATTATTGTGAGTCAAAGTCATAATCTTACATAACCAATGATAGATCAATTTAAAGTATCGATTTAGTTTGCAAAATCTGCAAAAACAACTAAAATAAAAACAGCCTTAAAATAAATCATATTTATTAGAAGTGTTTGTATTTGAAGGAGGGTTCTAAGACATCTCCTGGAGATGATCCATATCCATCTTTATGAAATAGTTCTCGTAGTTTTTCCTCCTCTTGTCTCAATGGAGTGTGTGCACTTTACTTTACATACAGATTAAATGTTGTTGATCATTCTGACAACAAGGATTTTCACTTTAGTTTAAGGTGAAGTGAAGCAGAGCCCAGAAAAGGAGAATCATAATGAACTTTTGTCTGTGATTTCTTCAGACCTGCACTTGGACACAGCTAAATAAATACCTGAATGCACAGACTTTGTGTAGCTCAGTAGCTCAGCTAGGCTGTCAGGCAGCATGAATCACCTGCTTAATGATTTGCACAGGTAGATAAGACTGCATTCCTCCACAGTCTGTCAGAAAATCAGTGATAAATGTCAATGTTGAAGCAGCCTGTCAGGGCGGCCTCACAGGACTAATGTTAAAATTATGGGTAACGCCTTTCATATGTTCTTTATTTATTTTTTTATTCATTCAAAAATCTAAAATGAATGGAAACAGTGTATGTTTGAAATTTATTGTAGTGTTGACCCGACTCCACTCTGCTCCACTAAATTCAGAGGAAGGTTTCAGATTTCAACAGATTTTACAAAGATTATACAAAAAAACAAAAAACAAAACAACCCAATCACCACACACCAAACCATGGTCTCTTAACATTTTGCTGTTGTTTGTTTTCTTTAGATTATTTTAATTGCGCCACATAATATGCTTAAAAGTCCCGCGTTACTGTGGTTCATGAGGGCCGACATTTAACCTTCATGTAATAATGTGTGGAAATGCAAAAACAGAAAGTGGACTTGAAAAAGTTGTTTTTTTTGATGGCTCTTATAAATCAAATAAAAGACAGAATAAAAAAACAAACAACCCCCGCCCCTCCCCAAACTGGTATGCCTGTTTCCTGTTTGGGCCTATGTGTTAAAAGTTTCCGTTTTTCAGTCTCCTATAAATTTATAATTTCTTAGATTTGTCTTGTGAGATTTTGGGGGAAACATTTTTTCCTTAAACTAAGCCTATTTCTAACAAGTGCGACCTCTTTGAGTACAAATAAACATCTTTTTGTTCATGGCATGATCATAAAAGACAGGAAAATGCAGAAAATAGATGCATGGACATGCAGAAATGCTAGCTCACCCCTACAGGCTCACCGCTGTGAGCCAGGACATACCCAGAGAGTAAACAGCTTCACCCCAAGCAGCTGTAAAATGCTGCTTACACCGTGATGCGTCACTTTTTACTGCTCTTACCTGTGACACTCACAGTACATTTCTCTGACACTGTGCTCTTATTTGAGAAAAACTGGAAGGAAACATGCGCAACACACTTTAAACATTATAAAGAAGCTTTAAATCAAACCATTGCACATTTCATGCTCTTAAGCATCTAAATTAATAATATTCTCTGTAAATATTCTCATTACTGACTTGCTGACTGCAGCATTCACAAATATTGCCACTATAATTTGATGATTAGTGCCTTATAAACAGTTTTATGACCGAGCTGGCGCTGTGTATGTAACAGTGCACTGCTTTGCATTAGCGGCTCATTTACCCGTAAAGGAACCATCTGTAGCTGCCAATGAATGACAATGACAACGTTTCCTTGTGCGAGTCAAGTACTACAAGTACTGCTAAACTGAAAGTACAGTAGTACTTCACTGCATCGGCTCCACCTTTACATGCACAGAGGAGTTAAAGGGTGTTCTCACTAATCCTAAAACGGCAGGAAAGGTTTTCCTTCGGGTTTGAGAAAAATTCTGAGACGAAACTTCCTCGAAGTTAGAAGTTTGATTCCTGTGAATCAGAGCGCCCTTTAACTGGTCTCTGAAAAACTGTTAGAGATTAAAATGCCCTGAAACAGCATCACAGCAAACATCTGCCCTGTTTTGAAAAAGTTATGATTTGCTGTCTGGCTACACCTGCATCCACCTGTTCAGCCCCCGAGAAGGTGTTAGATTTCCTTTAGCTCCACCAAACTATCGCACCGAGCTGCTGCAGTCTTACCGGAGCCGCGGACGAAGGCTGTTTTTCTGCTGATTTGTAGTCCGGCAGACTCATCTTGTCTTCAGCGGTGGTTCGGCTGGGAGCTGGGAGTTCACCTTTTACATTTCTCCACAGGTAGCAACCAGGGGGCGTGGTCTAACCCGGACCTTCTTTAGTGCCGAGAAGATGGATCACTCTGTAGCTTCTTCTCAAACTTATTAATTTACGCTGAAACGCGCATGCGCAGACTGATAACTATTCGTTTATTTATACTCACATATTTCTAAAATATTTACTCAGTGTAAAGTTGTATGGATGGTGTGATATAGTCACGTTTACTGTAGGCTGCCGCACACACGTGACGTTTGTTGCACCAGAAAATGGAGCAGAGTGACACATCTTTCCTTCTGAGGTCACAGAGGATGTAACCATAGGCCACCCTCTGAAGGAACATTACACTCAGCTGAGTGTCACTTTTCTCTGTCCAACACTTTGTGAAGCCGTGAACATCAGTCTTGTACTCGTGGGTTTCCACACTGACGCAGATTTAAAATTTTCTTTTCACGCTCCTCAATTTTTAATCAATCATTAACAAAAAAACAAAAATCCAGATTTATTTACTTTCAAGGTGAGCAACAATTTCACCTTAATTCATATTTCTTACCTGGTGGTTCGTGTACCACCAGCGAGGCCTGCACCAGTTTGACAACCAGCTGTGCACTAAATGTAAAACTTGAAGCTGAAACATATTTTAAACCAACAATCTGCATGTACAATGTCCACATTTTGAAGCTTACTTTACGTGTAAATTCCGGCTTCCACCCACCAGGGGGCGCCATAGCAAATTTTAGATTTTCACTAATTTGAATAGAATATTAGACTTCATATCCTGTGTCTTCCACAGGGACATTACTTTGACTTTTCTCTACCATATACTTCATTTTTGCCCAACACTGGTTTTAACTGATCCCACAAACTAGGAAAAAATTACATTGCGTTCAAGAGGTCGGCTCATAATCTCCTGAGCACTTTGACATGCTTTGAAGATGAGCTGGTTGAGAAAATGGTGAACTTTTCCCTCAGTTTTCCCACTCAGCGTGAAACCTACAAGCAGTTAAATAAATCCACTCATTGTTTTAAGTGTGTTTTCCAAATTTTATTGTTTTTGTACACAAAAATCAAAGGGCCTTGCTTCCATCTGGTGTGACGATTGAAAACCTGCAAAGAGACAAAAAAAAAAAAAAAAAAAAAAAAAATA
>VUQG01045993.1:13884-26723 GCA_015106755.1 Etia nguti
GGCAGGAAGTTATTCTATGTTTCTCTAAATAAGAATAATGCAAAAAAATGCAGTACAGGAAATCAACAGATATAACGCTGATAAACCAACACATTTCTGAGGTTCCTGAGGTTTTCTCTAACTTTTTAAATGGAAGAGTTTTGACTTTTTGTATGTCAGATAAAACAAGCTCTTTGAAAATGTCACCTGGAAAACCGTGAAGCCCATTTTTTCTGACATTTTCTAAATTTTTAAGATCGAACAAACAGACCAGTTTGGAGCAGACGTCACTGTTACATCAGTCGGTTGACAGGAAACAATTAGAAGAAAAGAAAAAAGGGAAAACTTTCTGTTTCATGTGATTGTAGGTAACAAATATATTTTTGTGTCGCTGGAAGTCAGTATTGAAATAGCTGCAGATGCCCTTACAGTGAAAAGCAGAGTCTGTTATAAGTGACAAAATGGGCTGAATGAAATCATTCAGAGAGTATTTCACAATCAGCCAGGCCTCCAGGTTTGGTTGATATAACATCTTTAAGACACATGAAGGCACCATTTCATTACAGTACCATGTTAGCAACATTAGCGAGCAAGCAAACTAGACTATTTATAGCCAGCTTACGACATCAGTCAATGTCAGTGCAAGCAGCAGGGCCTATAATGATATTATAAGCATGATTTACTTTTCACTCTGGACACAGACTGAGTTAATGCTGCTTTCTATCTCAAGTGCAAAGTTGGAAGTACAACTGCTGAACTTGTAATTTGTGCTCACTGTTCACACTGTATTTGCAGCTAGGAAAAAAAGTCTTATATAGAGAACCAACTGGATTCTATCCGTGAACGTGCTGCAGCTGTATTATTACACTGAGAAAAAAATATATATATACACTGTGCTGTACTCCAGGCACTGCACTGATGGCTGAATGACTCCACCTTCAGAGCAAGTCATTGCCTGTTTTTCCAAATCCTACCTCCAACCTGTGAGGTACAAGGAAGGCAGCATAAGCCTTTGGATCATGTGATATCGCCATAGTTTTCTGGCAGAGGAAGTCTTAAACGTCTGTTAGTCTTAAAGACTTTGCCAGGATCCACTCTGGTCCAATTGACAAATGTCGATGCCACCGACTATGCGTGCATCCTTCAGTTGGGCTTTACGTGAACTGTAACAGTAATGATGACCTGTGCAGGGTGTCTGTGGCTCTCCATGTCTGTAATCAAGTTTAATGCCTGCCTTACAGGGGAACCATTCACAGATCCAGAAAATCCATCCCTCGATGTTCACTTATTTGAGAGTTAGTGTGTGGAAACCACCACCCACCTCTTGTAAAGATGCAGTTTTTGTCTTTGCCTCTAGCAACAGTTAGTACATCAGTCCTTTACACAAATTTCAATCAACAAATCGCTGTAATAAATGTCCTGGACATGACTTCAAAGTGCAAGAATGCATGTTTCAAGAGCTTTGTCTACTTGTAGGCTGGTGTTTGGATGTTCAGTTTTTCCGCCACAAAAAACTTCATCACAAAATGTCTTGTGTTGTTATCAGTGTGTTTTCACACCTGCGCTGTTTAGTCCTATTAAATCAAACTCTGGCTTGTTTTTTCCTCTCTGTGCGGTTCACGGATGCAGGTGTGAACACAGTCATCACACTCTGGTGCTGATGAAAACATCCGCACAGAGACCCTTTGGAGGAGGTGGTCTCAGTCTGGTTCTTAAAAAACTTCAGAGCAATTAGTTTATGATATGAACGTGATCCAAGCCAACTTTGAGCTAAACACCACCTGTAGCTGAGGATGCGCTCCATTCTGGGCTCACAAATGGTCAATACAGCTTAAAAACTACTAAACAAATATAAAGTCTCCATGTTGTTCCACTAGGCCAGAACACAGCACCTTCTTCCTGTATTATCTTTTGTCGGTCCAGGACCAGACACATCTGAGTTTGTGTTTCAGTTCTGTGGAGTTTGTTCTGTGTGAAAAGAAACCAAACATTGGGAAAATCTACAAGTTTACAAACTCACCAACTGATTTGGACCAAAGTAAATAAACAGTGTGTGAAATCAAATTAAGAAAGCACACCAGAATCCAGAAGCCTCACCCCATTTTAAGACTTTGTATTATCCAGGTGGGGAGGATGCTGCGTTTCATGTTGTTGAGGCTCGAAAATGATACTCATATGGTTAAAAAGCAGGGCTGAGGTCAACATAACATAAAGTAGGACACAAAATAAGGCTGAGAAAAGAGGCAGGAACAGATACATGTGTTTAAACGAACACATAAACTATTTGGCTCTTTCTCAGCCTGACCTCACTCTTTCAGCCACTTTCATAACTCAGTTGTTCTCCGTGGGTGTTTCTTTAACCCTCCTCCTCAGTCGGTCTTTTCTTTTACTTCTGTCTGCTTATTCTTAGCTTCGTCTTTGTCTCCTCCATCCTTTGAGTGTTTCTCTACATCCTCCACAACCACATCACTGCAGGAACAGCACACACAGACCCAGTGTAAAGATTCAATTCAGACATGAATGAAGCGGCACCAACGCGGAAGTGACGTCAGTCTTCCTAGTCAGCAGTGATGCAGGAAAAGCCACCACCACCCCGGATTTCACCCTCCCAGCTTCTTCTTACCCAGTGGTGTAAGGGATGTTGATCCCTCCAAGGTTGATGCTCTCACAGCCCACGATGAACAGCGTGGAGAAGCAGAGCAGGGACACGCCGCTGCAGATCATGGCCAGCTTGGCCGACTCCCGAGCGCCCAGCTTCAGCTTCTTAATGATGTAGCCGCCCAAGACGATCCCCACGCCGGCGCTTGGTACAATAATCACACCTGAAGAGAGAAAGACAAGCAAATAAAAATAATCAAATGTGAAAAAAAATCTTACCTGTACCTCTCAAAATCAGCAGATTACAATAACTTGCAGCCACAGAAAATTTTACCTTCATACTATGAAAATTTTATAATGAGGCAGATGGAGGTTGGTTAAAATTTTTAATTTGTGTTAATTTTTTCTAAAGTTTTGTGTTTTCACAGCTTCATCAGTACAGAGGATAACAAAGTAACAAAGAATCTTTTCTATTATGGGATTTTTCATAGTTTCAATACCAAAACGGCACCAATTCGAGATCTGTGACAAAGAGGAACAGAAAAATGAAATGGTACTCTGTTTGTTGATCTGGTTTCTGATAATTCACTGAAGGAAAAAAGGGTCGTATTATCATGTGGTACAGGTGGTTTTCTAAACGGTGGGAGATACTGACTGATTTTTCCTCAAACGTGTTTCATTCAAAGCTGTTTCGAGTTAGTCAAGCAAACTCCTAAAAATATAAAATAACTAGAAAGTTATGTTGCAGAAACATAAAACTGGTTCATCTTTAATGTTCCTTTCACTGCCCAAAATCTCTAGGAATATTTTTTTTCTATATCAGTAATAAATTTAATGAATCTGGTATTATTCAAATGCATGATTCACACTCCTAACCTTCCCGAATGAAGACAGAAAATCTAAAGTCACAGCTGGTGAAGAAAGAGAATATTTTTAGAAGCTAAAGTCACAGATATGTTTCTCAGTAACAGCTGGAAACCACAGAGGAGCTAACTCCCCACACCTGGTTTCAAAAAACCAAGATGGTGACAGAAAAAATTCTTCATAGCAGCACTTCACTATGACAGGACATCAGCTGGTGGCATCACTGTGGCTACATCTTTTACACCATCTATGGTCAGGACACTGGTCTATTAAAGCAGCCACGCCCCTAATACCAGCATCCAAATGCATTTGTTTTAAAAAACATTCAGCATCCTGTAAGTCATTAGGAAGCTTGAGATTATCAATGTAAATCAATTTCTTCTAACAGGAAGTAAAGTGTAAAATTAAAATGGGGGTCTACAGTTTTGTAGCCAGCCTCAAGTGGCCTTTAAAGAAACTGAGATATTTTTCTTTTTAATTTTAACTTCATATTTGAGCCTTTGAGGACGCTGCTTGTTGCAGACTCATAAGCATAAAAACTAGACGTGGTAATTCAGTGTGGTTGTGCTGCTTTTCTCCCACCAAGTGGCCATAAATTTACCAGGGTAATGAAGTCAGGTTATGTATAAGCAATATAAACTAATCCTGTAGCAATTAAACCCGCGGCTGCACATTGTGGTGAATTCACTTTTTCTTTTTACTGTGTGTGAGTTTCAGAGTATGACGCACTGCACTTTGTTTCTATAGTTACAGTGCGTTTGATGAAGCGGGTAAATTATCTTGACTAAGCGCCAGAGATGATTTTCTCTGTAAGCAAAGCATATGCTGAAGAATTTATCATTTAAGCCACAGGTCACTTTCAAGCTGGACTTTCACAGATCAAATCGGCGGCACACTGTGTAGCTGTGGCCACTGCAGCTATCGCTCTCTCTTCAATGAGATCCTAAAGAAAACGCAGCGATCACAACAACATCCGCCTCCGGGCAGCCTTGCATTACCATGACAGCACACATTTATAGTGTGGGTGGCCTCGGAGGGAGTGAAGCCTCTAACCCAGGCAGAGATGCTCTCTTCACTCAGTAGGTGTTAGATAATGTGTCCTGTGCAGCTGTCTGTCCTCTCAGCTTGGAAGATGGAGTCTAACGGTGGAAGCTTCTGTCTCAGAGTAGTGGCTCCACGGTTTTTTTTTAACTCTATATGACGAACCCAACAACACACAACAAAGACTGCTGTTGCAAGTTGTAACTAGTTGGTATGTGTAATATATCACATGTGCATTCCTGGTAAATGAGAATTGCAACAGGAAAAAGTCCACAAAGGTATGTGGTTCCCGAGGGCAAAAGGCCAGCCGTTAGCCTCAGGAAGTCCCCAGATCTGTTCAGTCCTAAGTGACTGTCAATTAAAAGCTCACCAAACCAAGCATCAAAATCTGGGGATGAAATTGAAGCTGAAGTGCAAGTGCCACAAAACTGCAGTTCCTCTAAAGGCCACTTGAGGCAGGTGGCCTTTACTAAAGCAAGTAACCCATGTTCAAATGTCCAACACGGTGTCTGGTATCAAAATCAGTTTGGGGCTCTATGAACAGTTTGAAGTGATCAGTGGGTGAATTTTCTTCTTTAATGTTTCCTTCTTGATACTCACAGGTCTAAAGCTAAAAGAAGTCTGGCTGCACAACATCAACATGCTTTCACTAAGATAAGATAAAATAACCTTTATTAGTCCCACACGTGGGAAATTTGGCTTTAAAGTACAGAAACCAGTGGTTGAAGAGTCTCGTTATCCAGCTTTTCTAAATTGGAAACTATGCAAAAACTGAGTACAAATTTCTTCCACAGTTGAGGACAAAACACTAAACTGTGGATTTAACTCTACACTTTATCTTACTTATTCTGCTGAATAAGGGAAAGCGCTGTAACTCCTGGCTGGTGGGTGCTCCTGCTTTGTTCTACCCACTCAGGCCCCTTAAAGTGACCAGCTGTGGATACCAAATTGGGGTCCTGGGACCTTCACAAACTCTTGATCAGGTTCCCAAGAAATAATTTTATTTCCTCACCAGAGGATGGCATATTCTGAAAATATATATGAGTGGCAGTTCTAATCACAGGCTTCACAGCCCACTCCGCCTACAGCTGAGACAGTTATGCAACTCAAACACTAAAACATTTTTGATAACAAGATGTAGTTTCCTGGAGAAAAATCATACTAATGTGGCTAAAAGGAATGAAAAAAAGGAATAAACAACATTAATGCAAAACCTGTGTGAAAAAACACTAGTTTGTTGGGTGTTTATAAACTCTGCTTTCAGCAATCGAGTTTTTTGTGTGGAAAGTTCAGATGACTCATGGTTACCTACAAGTGTGACTAATGATGTGCTGTTCTTTGACGACAGCAATCAAAATCAATTTTTCAAAAGGGCAAAGTTTTGTTTTGTTTTTTGGTTGTTTTTTTAATAAAATGATAAATTCAAAGCAAAGAATCATCCGTACAGTATATATGTGTATTGTTCTGGTATTTTCAACTATAAAAAGGTTTTCTATCATAAATTTGTCCTTTACAATCTGAAGATCTGGAGACAGGACAAAACTGGCTGAGGAGGCGACCAGTTAGGGCATCTCTGCTTAAACTGCTGCCCCTTGTGACTCATGTAAGCAGCAAAAAAAAAAAAAAAAATCAATGGATGAATGTTTTCTGAAACGTTTTACGTGTATTATTATTATCATTATTAATAACTAGCGTAGTGGTTTCACTTAACAAGCTCAAGATTCACAGTTTGATTTCAGAAGGAGACACAAATCCCTTGGGGGTTGCATCAGGAACGGTATCTGGAGTAAATGTCTGCCAACTCAAATGTGTGGAGTTATCCCTGTGAGTAAGGGAGCAGCTGTAAGTAGCCTTATATAAACTCCTGTAACAAAATAACTTCCTAAATCTAGGATAAAATGGAATCATAAATGACCTCACTCTGCCTTTTCAGTTCCTAAAATAGTCCAAGTCAGTTTCATGAGGGGCCACAGTGGTGAACAAGAGTCACATTAATGGCCACACATACACGGCACATACATTTAATGCCAAATATATGTCCCACTTAGCTATCTCACGCTCAGTTTAAAGGTTCCAGCCTCCAGGACATATGTTTGACACCCCTGCTCTAATTGAAGCACTCCTTCTTGTAGACTTGTATGCCATGCAAGCCATTTTATATCTGCAGAGGCCATCAAACCTGATAAATAATGACATTACGCAGACTTCCACATGTGGTCCAACTGCAAACAGCTCTTGGTTACCAAAAAAACCAATAGCCCTGCGTGTCATGTTCATCTCAGCCGCTTTACGTATCAGCCACAACAATGGGATGGCTTTGAACAGGGCTGTACACTTCTATATGGAACGCCTGATACAAGGCAACACTCCCCTCAGGTTGGATTTTCAAATTAAAGGGACAGTTCACATCAAAAACAAATTCATGCATTAACACATTGAAATGCTATTTATCCATCTAGATTGTTGTAATATGAGGTGCTGTGTTCAGATGAATGGAGACAACTGAACATCTCAAATACTTACTCAAATACAGAAAATCAGCACAACAAGCATTCAGACACTCTGTGTTTAAGCTAAAGTATTAGCCTATATCCCCGTTTAAGTATGCATGTGCATCAGCATGTGACTGTGAGTGTATGTAGGACCTTAATGTGCTTGTATGTTTGTGTGTTTTAAATGTTTTGTGTGTAATGCACTCAGTGTTCCAGCTCAGCATCCCAGGTGCCCCCTTCATTTGAAAAACAGCAGTTTCTTTATTATTAATGTGCTGGCTTGCAGCGCTAGGGTAACAGCCTCTGCTCTCCGATAAAACCAGCGCTGCAGTCGCACAAATTAAAGCCCTGGATGTTGTATGAATAGTCTGGTCTGTCTGCAGGAAAATCACAGGAGGCTTCATTTTATATTAGAAATAAATTCCAAGTTTAAAACCCAGATTTACTGAGCCCAGTTTTCAGTCTTTCTGGGATTTCAGAGGTGAGATGGTGAGGTGAAATGCTCTTTAAAATACATTTAACTCACCAGTGTAGATGCTAGCATTGGAGGCAGGGATCCCAAACTGAGACTCGATGAATTTAGGGATGAAAGTGATGAAAGCAGTTACGATGGCACTTTCTGCCGTGTAGGAGAGGCTGACAAACAAGAAGGTCACATTGCTGAGGATCCTCACTGCAGCTTTAGGTAAGTCTGGAAGAGGGTGAAGAAAAAAAATATGAACACAAAGTAAAGCTTTTGTTTTTTCTGTCAGCGTCACAACAGTGAAAATAAACCTTTCGGATTTTTGCAAATCTGTCTGTGATTCAGTCTGAACTACAGATGGCTGAGACAGACTGACGAGTTCACTTTAGTTCAACTGTCCTCATAATCTGCACGCTGTCAAAATTTGTACACACATTGTTCACGGCACACAGGTTTAGAGTAGCTTTTTCTACTCTCAGGAGTACAGAAAATATGACAAGAAACAAACAAAGCTGTACTATCACAAAATAAATAAAACCACATAACTGGGAAAAAAGTGCCCGTAAATAAATATTAAATATTTCACACGGGGGTAAGAGAACCATTTAGCCCTTCAAGGGCTGCCTGTAAAAATCCTCACAATCATGAACAACAGCTAAAATTGAAGCCTTCAATACTACTTACTTTTTTTTTTTTTAACACTTAGTCATCAAAACTTTAACAACCCCCTTGGCTAAATGTTCCTAAATCAGTGCTGTGAAGAGGGGCAATGAAACCAACTCCATTTGGACTTCTTCTTCCAAACTTTGGAGCACTCAGAAGAGAAAAAAAAGCCTGGAGTAACACGTAACATATTCTCTTGACTTTGCTGTCAAACCTTTTTGGGAGGAGCTGCCTGAGCAACACAGTAGTCTGCTTAAATTATTAAAGATGATACCAATATGGAGCAAAAAGTATATTTTTATTTAGTTGCAATCCTGAAGAGATTAAAGCTCCAGCAACAAATGTGGTATGTGGACCACTTCATTGTTTCGGCTTGTGGCTTTCATCGGGGTCAACACGAAAAACAAAAACAGGACTTTTGTGGACAACGATCCTCTCTAAACCATGATCGTGTGTCCAGCCCATCCTTGTTGTTGCCACACTTGTTGCTGTGCAAAACTGACAAATTCTTTGGTTTAGTCACGTTTCCTAAATGCAGCAAAAACACAGTGTTACTTTATGAAAATGCAAAGTTTGTGCATTACAGGGTAGAAATATGTAGTAAAAGATCTAATTTTCTAACATGCTGACAGGGTTATTTATACTCAGTAAGCTGTATCACCATCATTATAATGCTGAAATATGTTTTGTGGCCCCAAACTGATTTTTGGGGTAACATATTTCTCAGAAACGGCTCTTAGTAGTAGAATTTCTTCATACTTTATTCTCTTCTCTAGTACCTGCAGTTACACGATAAGCCTCCACTCTGTTATTCAATTAGAGGAGGCTGATTTGGGTTCTGCATTCATTAGACTTGAAAGACCGTCTGAACTCGTCTTTTAAGGTCAATAAATTGAACTAAAGAGTTATATTTAAACAGCCCACACCCTCACAGTTCTGGGAAACACTCCACTAATAGTTGACATCATCGATTTTCCAGTACCTTTGATGTCCTTGCCAAAGCCCATGGACGAAGTGACCGTCTGGGTCTTGTTGTTGTTGCTCTTCTCCTTGAGGACGTCGTCGTCACTGGACAGGTCGTCCAGACTCAGCTTTTTCCTCCTCTTCTTCTTCTTGTGTCGGGGTGGCAGTTTCTTGGGGAAGGTGAACATGGGGAAGATGACCAGCAGCATGGCTATGGCGCAAAGCAGGAACCCGCTCCACCTACACAGCCCAGAGATTATTCAAGTAAAATATTAAAAATGCAGGTTTTTATTAAATTCTGAGTCCGTTTTTACTCCTTTTGCTACCACAGAGTCAACCTTAGACTTGGTATCATCTCATGTGCCTCATTAATGTGCACATAAACTGGTACACCATTATCTTCCTGCTATCGTCACCTATAATTCATGTAGAAAGCTCGTGGCTGTTAGCTTGTGAGTCACTGGTTATGCTGTCAGTCAGAGGAAGGCATCACTGAGAGCTCTAAATAGATGACTAACCACATCTCACACACACAGCAACAGATTTTCAGATGGATGATATGTGCGAAAACGTGACCTAAGCACCAAACACATCTTGGTTTGGAAGGATTCAAACCCAAAGTTTGTTTTCAGGTGTGACCCTGTTGGGAGCGGTTCCCTTCTCTTCTCACGCATTTAACACAGAGACGAACAGGGACAAAGTGTATTCTACCCCTCCAGACTTTAACAGAGTCCTATTATTTAGTGTTGAGTGAAGTACACTCTGTCTGTTATTACTGCCCCAGTCTATCATACAGAGCCGCCCAAGTGTGTCCGTCCTGCGACTCATTTAATCACAGAGGTGCTCACAGCTACGTTGGTCTCGTTGCATCTCTGCACCCACAGTAAGGGGGTGACGAGAGAACAAGATATTCCCGTGGTAGAGCCTGTACAAGGAAGAACACAACAAATCACTGTTAGAGTCACATACAGCAAATAAATGATCGCCTCTATTATTAGTGGACATAAGTATTAAATTGTAGCATTTCTGGTTCTTTTTTCCTTTTTAACTTAGTTGCATTTTTTTCCCAAGATCTTTTTAGATGTGTAAAAAGTGAAAGGGTGATAGCAGGTTAATAAGACACATTCATTCAATTGCTGTAGTTTTTATACATAAAAAAAGAATCTGATGGTGTTTTGTACAGCAGGAGGCCAGTTTAGGCCAGTTGTAATTCACTGGTAAAAAACCTGAGTCGCTGCTAAGCAGCTAGCCCCAGCTAGTTTAGTTTTACAATGACCTTTGTCAGATGTACTCCAAGTATCTGGACTATAGCTGCCAGCAGTAGTGCTCATTTTGGTCTGTAAGTGAACTCTAACTAGAACCTGCAGCAGCAGCTGGTTCATGAGCTCTTACATCAAGTTCAGAGGCTGCAGAGCAGGAATGCAGTTGAAGGCGATGGAGTTGAGAAACCTATTGGAGAAGCAGCTGATTATACTGCACCATTATTTATTTGTTTTCAGATGATGGCAAATAAAAAAATCTGCAGAGGAGAAAACTATAAATGGAATTACTTAATCATTCATTTATGAAAGCGTGTGTGCCTCTTTTCCTGACATACATTCACACATAACTCCACCATCACCACCTCAAATAGAACCAAAATTTGTAGGAAATACTGGATCTTTCAAAGTTTTGAGACTTGGAGAGTTAAATCTCCTTAGACTCATTTCTGATACATGTATATGCATAATCTGTTTTTAGTTTCTGGTTTCCATTTTTAGTCGGCGCAGCATTCACCAGCCACGTTAATTTGGCTATATTTGGAGAAAAGGAGGAAAGTATTTGTCAAAATGGAAACTCAAAACATTTTAACTTTTTATTACATTTTTGAAAAATGCATCTACATCCATAACTCTGCTCGTCGCCGAGGCAGAGCCATCGAATATCACCAAAGGGTTAACTTAGAATCCACCCCTGGTACTAACCAAAGTGTGTCTCTAGCACTTCATTAAGTAAGATACTATTGAACTGTACTGTGTTACTGAACTGAAGCTTAGGTAATACACTTTATTTATCACTAACGCTCTCAGAAACCGGGGATAAAAACTCGAAGGATACTCTTCCCTGACCTGTTTGTGACCTTGAGCACTAAACCCAGTGAATCACACTGAAGACAGAAATGTTTAACCTATTGTGTTGGTAATAGTAGAGATACTCACAGAGTGTATTTGCTTTAATGGAAATTTATATTTTTAAAAATTCACCAACTTCAAGGTACACACATATTTTACATTTCCATGGGCTCAAAGCAGATTCTTCTCACCAGTTTCCAATGAAGCGGGGATCACTCTGGTCGATGTTGACAACAGTCTTGGGGTCCACGTAAAAGCCGATGAGGACTCCTCCCAGCAGGTAACCAGCCGCCGGGCCCAGTGCTCCCATCACGTACATGATGGCTGAAAAGAGCAGAGAGATGCAGAGAGCTTAAACTTTAAAAGTGTGCAAGTTTTGGCTGAACATCAAAACTACTTTTAGAGTACCAGAGAGTTGAACAACATCCAGCAGACACAAAGCAGCCTCGTCATCTCACTGGAGTCAATTCAGATAAATCAACTCCCATATTCATCCTTTTTTTGCTTCATTTTGGTCTCAGTCTCCTTTGAAAGCCATTAAAAGCTACCATCTTTGACTGTGTGCTGTTTGGTGCTTTAGAAGTTTGTTAATGTGTCCAAAACTGAACTAAAAGCCTCGCACATGAACTTTGCACATGTTTGGGAAAATCTGGTTGGATATTTTCTAGTTTCCCTCTCTCACATGTAGCACAAAGCAGGAAGAAGTCATTTAACACAAATTTGCACTATATTTGTATGTATTAAGTGAGAAAGCTGCCTCGACAGGCCGTGAAAGAGGCAGCACACGACACAACATTAGCTACAACCAGGATCCCAAGACTAATGGGATGGTGGCAGGTTAGGAAATGGCTAAAATCTATTCTTTGTCAGACATTTCCCTTTTCCACTAGTGCCACTAGACTAGTTTTACTGCAGCACATGTCCCAGAGTTCATCCACTGCCACTCAATAAATCCTAAACTTTGAGTTTTTTCAAGAACCATGAATGGATTTCATTTTGTAATGCATGGTGAAAAAGCAACGATCCATCCATAGATTGTACAAAAAGGTGGACATATCACTATATAGATTAATTTTTTTTTTTTTAATCTATAAAGAAGTGCCTAAAAATACAATTTAAAATGGGTTTTTGCCAAGTTTTCAATTATGTGCGACTAGAACACTGGTTCACCCCTTGTGATAGGAGCCATTTTTATGCTGCAATGATTCATAGGTCAGTGTTAAGTGGCTTAACAAACAAAAAACATTCCTCTGAAAATGGACAGGTACGAGGACTGAACTGAAAATGAGTGAGCTTTGCATTAGTCGGCACTGCTCTGCCATCATGACTGAAAGTAAAAACCCGAGGTTGAACTTAAAGCTAATAAATGCTGAACAATAGTTAGGTGGATTATCAGCGCTCACAATGCTGACTACTCCATTAGCACTGAGAACAACAGGTACAATTACAGCATACTGGATTTTGTTTAACTTCTGTGTCACTGAACTCAATGACATCTGTCAAACTGCAGGCCTTATGCAACACTTCAAACTAGAACTAATCTAGCCATTTACAAAATGTCGTGTGTGTGTGTCATGTGTGCAGATCATATGACTGTGCAATCAGGGGGCTGCCTAAGGCTGCGAATAAGATTTCTCCAATTAGAGAGAATTAAAATCTTTAATT